>JBBPCY010095334.1:0-21654 GCA_037974405.1 Brachyalestes nurse
ACTCCTTCCTCTCACCCCCACACTCACACACTCCTTCCTATCGCCCCCACTCACACACCCCTTCCACCCATCCCCACACTCACACACACACATATTCCACATACTTTCTCACACACACACACACCCCTTCTTTCCACCTTACACAATCACACACACCCCTTCTGCCGACCTTCACACACACACATACTCCTTCCACATATCCCTACACTCACACACTCCCCTTCCTCACACCCAACACACATACCATTTCAACAGTGTTTTTCTTAAAGTTCAAAACACTGTAAAGTTTATATATTTTTTACAAGTTTGAGATCTGATTCCACACAGCATACGATCATGAATCAAAGCTTCCTAAGACTGTTGACCCAGAGACACAAAGTCTATAAATAAGGAAGAGCTTTTGTAAAACCATGTTTCAGCAGTGTTATGCTTCCAACGCCACATGCGGGTGATGAGGGCTGAGGAACAGTGCAACTGACTTAATTCCTCATGGGGAGAGCGGCTGAAATATTAGCATTTTAAATGACACTGAGGCACACATTTCTCCAGCACTCACTGCTAAACAGCTTCTCTCATCCAAGACGCCTTAGAGATTTCACTCAATTCAGAATAAAATCGGCTTTAACCACAAAAAACATGTCCTGCATGTGCTCTTCTGCTCTGGCTTTTAACCTTCACACACTCTAAAGAGTCGAAGGCCTGCATTTTCCCCCTAAACATCACTCGGCCCTGATGCTCTGGGATGCTCTTATCAGCAAAAGCAAAACATGGCTCGCATTGTCCCTGAGCGAGGCAGTGAGGCAGCGAGGCGGCCCAGCTGAGGAAGTAATAAAGGAACAACATGAAAGCAGAGGTCCGGGATGAAGAACTGAGAGAACGCCAGGCGGCAGCTGACCGGGCTTTCAAAGAGGACAGAGAGAAACAAGTTAGTGTATGAGTTCAAATATATATGCAAATACATATGTAGCGCACACACACACACAGAGCCCTCTGAAATGTCTTTGAACCTGACTGTAAGCCGGCCGGGGAACATGACAGCTGGCCTGCCCTGTTCGGAAGGAGATAAGGCTCAGATGATGCGGCGGTTTTGAGTTGGGTTTCTGATGGACGAACGAAAAGCATTTCCATCCACAGATACAGGCTAAATGAAAAAAAAAGTATCCACACATTACACTTGCTTCCGATGCTCAAATTGGAGGAAAAAAAATATACAAACTAAAAAACCTGCTATGCGCTAAATTATATTATGTTTCAAATGGACAGCAAGGAAATGCACACTTGAAATTATGTCAAGTGTGATGATTTTTTTACTGTTAAGTTTTAAGTTTTTAATGTTAAAATATATCATTTTCATATGTACCACGTAAAACAAATGAAGGATGTTAAATAATTTACATTTCCAATATATAAAGTTTCAAGTTTCAAGTTTTTAAGAAGCATAATGTTTAAATTATTTTCGCATTCAGATGTGTAATGATAAATTATATTAAGTTTTAATAGCTTCAACTGTTGCAATTAATTTTTAACATAGGTTATAGAGCCCAAATTCAGCACTGCACTGAGCTGAGAAGCACCATTATACATTTAAAATTGAGCCACCTCTCATTTCCTCTCATAATTTGCTTCAGAATTTCTTGTATTTTTAATGTAGTCCTGAGAGACAGTTCTCTAGGCTTCCTGAAGGACTTTCAAAGACTCTCATTTCCAGTCCAGTCCCTGAACCTGCCCAGTTTCAGAGGAATGTTTTTTGTCTGTTAAGCCAAACAGTGACCTACGTTTGAATCGTTCAAGCATGTATATTCACATTATCACTTTTTGATAGGAATGCTGATGTGGCAGAACTTCACAGATAAAATAAATAACCAGACAAAGCCGATCAGTTCTGAAACTAGCTGAGAGTAGATAGAAGGTAAGAGAGATGAGGGGCTTGTGGAGATGCCAGAACAGGTGGTCTTGGCTGGCGGGAGAAGAAAATGTATTTTCAGCAGGACGCTCGTCATAAACAGAGCAAATCTGGAACGGGAAAATTAAAAAATGAAGAAAAACACTCACCTCTGCAGACGTTGCAACACCTGTTCTCTGGCAAAATCTGCTCCTTTATTGTGCAGTTGAGACTCTGACAGCTTTCTGTCACTGGAACCATCAGACCGTTCTGTTTAGGGAGAGAGACAGATGGAGGAGTGGATGCTGAATAAGCAGTTTATACTGAGACACAAACCCCAGAACACACAAACAGAACAACAGACGGGTGAGTGTCCCGCTTAATAACATCACTGTGATTTAATCAAGATATCTTGATATTTTTCAGGATAAAATATGTTAAAACCCTCCCTGTATAGCTTTCCTCTCTCTCTCTGGATGGGTAGGGTGGTCCTCCCTCTCCCCCATCACTCAGTATAACTGTCCTCTCTCCCTGGGTTTGAGAAGATATGATGGATCTTCACATTTCTTGGAGGTAGAACCTGCTCGCCTCCACCCTCCCAGCACTAGTGAGCTTGTGGGACAGGGAGAGACTGAGCTGGTGGGTGGAACTGAGAATGTCTAAACTAGGGGAGAAATCAGCATCTCGAAAGTTTGGGAACCACTGCATTAATGGATGAAAGCATATTGGAGAGGAGCTGGGCAGGAAGACTGAGATGAAAGCAGGCCGACCGTGCTGGACACATCAACCACCACTGGGCACGGTCTCTCTGAGAGAGCTGAGCTAAACAATGCTGACTTTAGATTTTAGATCAGGAGTGGAGACCCCAGAGCTTCTGTAACCACACAGAGCAGAAAGACTTCTGCATGTCCTCACTGTGCTTTAATGAGGACTGCAAAAACAAAACAGAGCTGTGGAACCTGCCAGTTTCGCTGCTGTGCTGCGGGTCTCTGGGCAGTAAACAAAACCTCTATAGAACCTCTCTGATCTGGCTAATACTAACTGTTTTAGAACAAAACTGACCTGCTGAAGAATCCAGACTGAGAAACATGATCATGAAAACTCATTTAATCCAGAAACACACTGCGCTACTTTGTATATATACACACACCCATTTACACATCCACACACACACACATACACACACACACACTCTAATCCAGAACGATGTACATCAGTGGCCAAGAATGGGCCAGAAGTTTGGACCCATTCTAGAAGACCAGTAGAAATCCTAAATATTACTTAGAAAATATTCTTTTTATATAAAATGCTTATTCCTTCTTCAGTGAAGGTACCATTTCAAGGTTATTCTGGATGGATGGACGTGTGGGTGAATGGGTGGATGGGATATTGGGTGGATGGATGGATGGACCGACCGACCGACCAAACATGCAACATGTTTAAACAGAGAATGAAGGGATGGAGTACCTTGACACTGGTATCATGTCCATATTCACTTTTAGGGCTGGAATCTATTTACTAATTATTATAAAACATTAAATCAACATGGTAAATAAAAAATGTGATTACTAAGTTAATAAACAAACTGAACATTTTACTGAAAGTCATGAAGGTGGTTTCGAGACTGTCTGCTCAAAGGTCAGGATTTAGACCACAGTTGTGGTCATTTTTCTTGTTATTAGACAAAGAAAGGAACATCCTGTGGACAAGCGCTGCTATAAACCACCTCTAATCAGCCCAGTATTGATCCAGATCCACCATCAGACCATGTAGGAGATACAGAGCACTTCAGCAGTGACCTCACGCACGGCCAGATGAAAAATCAGACGCCCGCGGACTTTCAGCTTCAATTAACGTCAACAATAACAACAAAAACAACAACCACCTCTGCAAGCTAAAGACCCCTTTAAAACCACCGGCACAACTTCATCCACACCTTCCGGCATTAACCATAAATATAGTCCATCAGTCTAGACGCATTTAATATCTGAAGTTTTGTTTCTTTAGTTTTAGAGCTGGAGCTACAAGGCTAATGTAAACAAACAAAGTTTGAGATTTATAAAAATGAACAATACGCAGCTCTTTTAAAAAAAATGACAGGAAAACATTAGGAATACTTATAACAAATGTAACTCACTGGTAAAACAATATACACTGTAAGTGCAGTTTAACAGATGTAAAAGTTTATGTAAGAGTTTAATCAAAATAACCCCCTTTGCCTTTATCACAGCAGCAGAGATTCACCACATGCCTTCTAGCAGTTTTTGGAAATAACTTGTGTCCAAACCCTCCCAGCACATTTTCAAGCAGCAAACAGTTCTGTCTCATTTACTGGAGCTCATTTAGAACTTGTGGGACCTGCAGCTCAATGGGAGAAAGATCTGGAGGCTGGGGCGGACGAGACATAATTCTCTAAACTTTCTGCTTTTTTTGGACTGGATATAATTTTGACAGAATTTTGAAATGATTTTGGGATCATCATACTGTTAAAGAATGAAATTTTGTCCAGTGATACATTAACCAGAAGGAACTGTGTGATTCTGAAGAACTTGTTTTCAAAACAAAGAGAATGTTAGTCACTAAAGACAGACCTGATATGAGTCTTCAAAACCAATGGTTTGATCCTTTATGGCTAACAATGTGTTAATACAGACTGGAAAAAGTATTTCTAATGTTTACTTAAAAAACAGCACATTGGGGTTTTTTTTTTAAATCCGAGGACGGGCTCAGAATTCTTGCCTGTAATGTGGCTAACAAGTAATGCAAGTCTATGGCCCATCAATTAGCATCACTAAATCTTCACTCATCATTTCAGTCATTTTCCCAGGGGAAAAGGGAACAGGGTTTATCATGAAGACTTCAGGTGTAATGTAAGCTTTTCCCCCACAAATTAGCATGTTGCTAACTGCATGTCTAAATCATCACACATGCCGCACAGACTGTTTTAAAACCAGTCATTATTTCTTAAATCATTCATAGTGAGTTTTTGTGATATTTCATTGGTTTAAATGTGTGGATACCATATTAGCATGCAGGAACCATGATGAACATGTAGCTTTTCTGGCCCATTAGCTAAAGCTGCTAATGTAAGATCAGGTGTAGGTTAAAGGGAACATGTGTCAGAACCCTCAGAGCATGAAAAACATCTGATTAAAAGCTAATTTCAAGTGTTGCTAATTGGCTAATAAATCATTTAAAATCCTCCAGTTGACCTTGAGTCTCCTCAAAGATGTCCTGCTCATCTCGTCGGTCAGAAATACGGTGATTATTCCTGGATTCTGATCTACAATGGGAAACCTGAGACCTCCACATTATTAATAACCCAAATCACATTTAGGCTAAAGAAAAGGGCAGCATAGGCATAATAGAACAGAACAGAACTGGCCAGTATAAGATAGAATAGAATAGTATAGACCTGAACCGACTAGAATTGAACAGAACAGAATAGAATAGGCCAGTATGGGCCACAATAGAATAGAACTGAACAGTAGAAAATATACTATGTCAGAAGAGATTAGGCCAGTGTAGGTCACAACAGAATAGAACAAAACATTTCTTTTAGTAATTTTTAATGACTGGTATGTAAGACCTGGTGCCAGACCTGGCCGCATATATTGTATATAAGTGAGAGCTGAAGGGGCAAACTGAGGGCGCCTCATGGGGCCTCAAACCAGACAAGGCTAAAGAGGTCACAACACTCAGGACAAACCACTGCGTATGTGAGGTTCCAATGAACCCTCAAAATAAATGAAATAAATAAATAGTGTTTTCAGGCCTGTTTTCTGTTTTTGGTTATAAACCCATGGGATGTTCTGGCATTATGACTCAGTTATATCTGAAATAAACAGAAAAGAAATCATAATTCAAAAGAAATCAAATAAGTTTTTATTTTAGAAACAAGTTGTGTTTCTCATCCAATGCTAGAAAGAGACTTGTGGCTGCCACATTTTTGCCAGTACTGGACTATGGGGATCTTTTATATATGCATGCCCCGGTTCAAGCACTGAGTATGCTTGACTCAGTATATCATGCTTCTTTCCGTTTTATTACAAATTGTAAGCCTTGGAGACATCGCTGTGAGTTGTATTCCCAAGTTGGTTGGTCCTCATTGGAAACGCGCCAAAAATGCACTGGTATAGATTTGTATATAAAGGTCTTCTAGGATGGCTTCCTCCTTATCTCTGTGCATATATTCAGCAGAAGTCAGATGGACCTTATGGTTTATGATCACAGGACTTTTATATTCTGAATGTCCCCAGTGTTCGTATAAAGAGGGGGGAAAAAGGCGTTCCAGTACTGTGCTCCTTTTGACTGAAATAATTTGCAAGGCACTTTAAAACTTACAAATCTTGTTTCTTGGGAGCAGTTTAAATGAATTCTGAAGGGCATGGAAACTAAGTTGCTAATGTGTAAGTGTTTTAAGTGATTTTTTTGTTTTGTTTTGTTTATTCAACTGCTTTATATGCTTAAAGTCTTTTACCATATGGGTTGTGTTGTTGCTTGGCGAGGACATCCTTGTACAGAGATCTGTGATCTCAATGGGACCTTTTCTGGTTAAACAATGGTAAAATAAAATAAAAAAAAAATAAGGCAGACACTGGACAGCGACTGAGCAGCTTCTTTTTATTAGCCATTTTCCTATAACAGTTGAGTTGCTGTAAGGCCACAATTCACGCCGCTAAACATTGAACCAGCACCAACCGGCTCATCTCTCTCACTCGCTCATCTGTAATGCCCACACTTACAACATGTATGCATGCACTCTTAAACTTTTTCTTGCGCTTAGGTTCATTGCCAGAAGCCTTAGAAGCCTCTCGACAATGCTAAAATGTATAGTTACATTTTATATAGAAATGTCGCTGAATTTATGTTAATAAGTATGTTGCAAAACTAGTAAACTATTTATCTTAATTATTTAGCTCTACAATGCGTAAAAATATATTTTGCCACGAACTGCATATTGGTGATGGTTTAGTGTACGTCCGATTTACTGCAGGCGTATCAAGCTTGGTTCTTTCACTGATTCAGCTTCATAGAAATTTGCAGTTAATCCTTGTTCTGCCTCTCAGTATTGTTCTGCATGTCTGTTAACGCTTCTGTCTGTGTCTCCAAACAGAGCGTGCCTTTCCTGGGGACTTCCCCGTCCCACCCCCCTACAGTGTGGCTACATCGCTACCCACCTATGATGAAGTGGAGAAGGCCAAAGCAGCAGAGCTGGCAGCCTCTGCTGTGGATGTGGTACCGCGGGTAAGGAGATATGTATAGAAACCCACAGACCAAACCCATGTGTTCAGCCAGGCATAAACAGGCATAAACAAGACTTGGCAGAGCCTTTATCACATGACCCTCCTGCAGTGCTGACTGCATGAGTGGCCTCATAACAGACCCACATTCCTCTTTTTCTTACTTTTCATCCATTGCTTTTCCTGCTATACAGGCTGCAGGAGATGGTTACAAGGTAGTTTCTAGGTAGTTATGATATGCAAGTTGCTTGCTAAGGTGTTGCTAATAGCTTGCTATGGTGTTGGAGGTCATTGGTAATGAATTTCTAGGTGGTTGCTGTCGTACACACGGTAGTTGCTGGGGTGTTGCTCGGCGGTTGCTATGGTGTAGGAGCTGGATGCTAAGTAGTTTTTGGGCAGTTCCTATGGTGTAGGAGGTGGTTGATGGGACGTTTCTAGGTGGTTGTTATGGTGTAGGAGGTGGTTACTAAGTTACCACAACTCACTCAATATGAATAAATATGAACAAATATACCTCAGTAAACACCACGTATGTCCAAACATATCTAGACGACTACTTTAAGGTGTCACAGGCCTTAATTGGATACATGTAACCTTTATAATGTCCATTTGAAAAAGCCAAAAATCCTCACAGCAATGTTCCAACATCAGTACCTGATCTCACTTATGCTCTTATGCAATCATATCCTCACAGCAGTGTTCCAGCATCAGTACTTGACTTCACTAATGCTCTCATGCAATCAAATCCTCACAGCAATGTTCCAACATGAGTACCTGACCTAACTAATGCTCTCATGCAATCAAATCCTCACAGCAATGTTCCAACATGAGTACCTGACCTAACTAATGCTCTCATACAATAAAATCTATACAGCAATGTTCTAACATCAGTACCTGATCTCACAAAAGCTCTCATACATTCAAATCTTCACAGCAATGTTCCAGGATCGGTACCTGACCTCACTAAAGCTCTCCTACAATCAAATTCTCACAGGAATGTTCTAACGTCAGTACCTGACCTCACAAGTGCTCCTGGCAATGCTGTTGTCGTAGTTATAGTAGTTATATAGTTATATACGGTTATTTATACACATTAAAAGGCCCATTTATTTGAAATGGGAGTTTGGATACCTTGCTGAAACCAAGCTGTAGAAATTCTGTGTTTTTGTGATGTCATTTAGGCAAGCATATTTGCACATACAGCAGTTTAGGCTTTGGTATGTAAAGTGATGTCATAAGAAGCTGTCCAGCCAATGAGGACAACACTGTTTCAGAGTGATCCAGTGTTTTGTGTATTGACTGGTTGTGTAAATATGAGTGTGTGTTTATGTATAAAACAGTAGTTTGAGTGTGTGTGTGTGTGTGTGTGTGAGAGAGAGAGAGAGACCTGCAAGAGTTAAGGAGTTTCAGTTTTAAAGAATTTGGGCTTTGAAGAACCTGTCCCTTGCCGTAAAATTGCTGTGTGTGTGTGTGTGTGTGTGTGTGTGATTGTGTGTGTGCATATAAAACACACACCTCATTCTGCTTTATGATGTACTGATTAGTGATCACCTGAATCACATCTTATTTGATGAGGAAAACCACTGCTGTAATCAACTCTCCTTTCACAATGTGAACAGTAGGATGGCAAAACACTACTAGATGTTTGTCAAAGATAAAATGGCAAAAGGTATTGCCATTTTGTTTGAGTGAACAAGAGATTTGTTTTCAAGTTCTGTAAACACTGCATCGTTTCTCTTATTCTGATGTTTTGTCATTTCCTTTAAAATTATTTATATTTTTATTTGGAAATTAGGGGAAATATTTTCAGCTGTTCTTAAAAGCTATTCAGTTCCATACTTGCACCTATAAAAGATAAAACCTATATAATAATGCTGGGCAACAATTAAAATGTTTATTGCGATTAATCACTTTGTTATATGCGAAATTAAATAATTAGTTAAAAAGTAGTGTATTGCTCACTTTTATTTTTAAAGTACTGATATATAACATTTGGTTTGCAAATACTTTAAACAAATAAGGAGCTTTTTAACAGCAGTGGTCCCTTAAACACTGTTACATGGTTGCAGTTCAAATATTTCTACATATAAGCTCAAACATTCACATAGAAAAACAAGTTCCCCTCTTGTTTGAGATGTAGAGCTGCACTCACCAGCACAAAAAACAACAAACTTGCAAAATAAAATTATTTTTAAAAAACCTGCATTAACGTGCAATAAAATAATTGCCAGTGTATCTAAACTGTATCTAAAGGGTTTTTTTGTATACCATAAACACTGTTATAGACTGTTGTTTCCCTGTTCTATAAATAAATCGGTTTGCTTGTAGGAAATATAGTTCTATTTGTGTATGTTTGTATTAAGTACAGTGTTGGAGGAGGCGTAGTGTGCCGTTAGCTGTGGCCGCTCAATTCTCCGTTACATAAGTGCAGAGGGAGTTAAGACTCTGATCTATCTCTCTCTTTCCTTCTCTTTCACCCTGTTTCTCTCTCTCCCTCTCTCTGCCCCCACCCCTCTCTGCCTCTCTTTCTTTCTCTCTAATCAGGAGGAGGATTTTCCTCCACGGGATGATTTCAGTGACGCTGATCAGCTGAGAGTGGGAAACGACGGAATTTTTATGCTGGCCTTCTTCAGTGAGTTCAGCTGTGTGTGTGTGTGTGTGTGTGTGTGTGTGTGTGTGTGTGTGTGTGTGTGTGTGTGTGTGTTCCTATCCGACCTGTTTTAGTTCTCGCTATTGCGCTCGCTATTGCCCTGCTGGTGGAACAGTGTAACTGCATGAACGGATGAGCCGCATTAACCCTTTCGGCGCTTTTCCACCGGCCAGAGAACCGCTCCGTGCCATGAACAAATGTTTTTTCAACCGGAGCCGAACCCGAGTTGCTCAACGGCAGGACTGAAAGCGGGCCGCAGCCGAGATCTGCATCACTGATTTCTGATTGGTTAAAATATCATCACAACATGAAAAGAGGGAACTGTTTATTTACTGTCTGCACACAAAAACAACAATGGAGACAACAGAGAAGTGGAAGGAAGTACAAGCACTGTCTGTTTGGGCTGAAGATACATTTCAGTGGGAGTTTTCTGTGACTCCAACAAATGTATCTAATAAATTAATACATTAAAATAAATAAATAAAACAATAAATCTTTAACACTATGAGAAACACAGAGGTGATCCAGGACATCACTATCTGGTTTAGGTTTTCATCTCACCTAATAAAAAATGTAGAGAAAAAATTAAACTCAAACAAGACTATAAATAATAAAAGACCACAATAACAAAAGCTCTGACAGAATACTTTCCACCCGTTCGACTCTATGGAGTTTTGGGATGACCGACCATAAACTGCAGGCAGAGAATTGAGTCAGACACTCTGTTACTGGACTGAGATACACTGGAACATCAAAACATGATACAACTTACAGAATGGTTCCTGTAGACCCGTGGCAAACAGCCTTAAGATAACAGCAAGTCGTCAGATACTGTATAAGCGAGTGTGTTACAGGTCACTGAGATGGTTTAGGTCTGCGGTCGAGGAAGAGAGAGTTAGGGTGGTCCTGAGGTCTGGAACTGATGGTGTTCTCTTTGACCCCCCAGTGGCCTTTCTGTTTAACTGGATCGGCTTCTGCCTCTCATTCTGCCTGACCAACACCATCGCTGGGCGCTACGGGGCCATCTGCGGCTTCGGCCTGTCCCTCATCAAGTGGATTCTCATCGTCAGGGTATGTCCATGCAGTTATTAACGATATATTAGTTATGTACAATTATTGATGCTTTGCAATGATGTACAATTGTTAATGAAAAAAAATATATATACAGTGTGTGCGTGTGTGCGTGTGTATGTGTATATATATATATATATATATATATATACACACACACACCGTATATATAATAGAGTTAAAGTAAAATCCAGAACCAAAAAATGCATCAAAATAAGAGTTTAGCTTTTAAAAAATAAGAGTTTAGATTTTTTAGCTTTTGAGACAAAGAATATGGTTAAAATACACATTCAAATACTAAAATATTTAGTAACATTAATGAACAAGGAGAATAAAAAAATAAGAGTAAGGAGTATAAGTAAAAGTGAGTAAAAAGAACTGATTTGAGGAAAAAATGATAAAAATATGGTCAAATATAATAAAAATACATATACAAATATTAACTTAAATGAATAAAACTGTAAGGTGTAGTAACAGTGGTAGTAATGAAAAAAGGATTAGGCGTAAATTTGTGTAAAGAATAGGTTTTTAGATAAGAATATAAACAAGAATAGTAATAAAGATAGTTTTAAATGTAAAATTAAAAGTAACAAGCCTGTTTAATTATATGATAAGATGGTCGGAGATGCTAATCTGTTCAGGAAGATTTCTGCTTTATTTTTTATGTATTGATATCATTGTTTGACGTTACTGTTTGTTTTGGTACTATAGTTCTCGGAGTATTTCACCGGATATTTTAATGGACAGTACTGGCTGTGGTGGATCTTCCTTGTTCTGGGTGAGTGTGTGTAATGCTAGCATGCTAACCGTTAGCTCTGTAGGATGTCTGTGAACGGATTCCTGGCTGAATTTTTAGAAATGTGTGTAATTTGAGCTGTAAGCTGTGTCTGAGAGTGAAAATGTCTTTGAGATGTATAATTTGAGCTGTAATCAGAATCAGCATCCCCTGTCAGTTCTGCGCATGCACCGCCGCCATGTTGCCGCCCAGTCCCAGGTCATAAATGTAAGATTAAATAAACCTTCCTCAAGTGGGAAATTTACTTTAAAAAAATTAATTACTATATGTACAGTGTGTCTGTGGATGTGTTCAAATAAATATATATAATTTGTAACTGTTTAAATACAGTGATGCTATTTTCATATAAATACATACATACTTGGGCATTAAGACAAAAGTCGACTAGTCAACTTCAAAGGCAGGAGTCGACGCTGCCTGAGAGAAGTCGACTAGTCGAGTGTTTTTCCTCTCTCTGTGCCTGCTTGTGTACACAAAAAATTCAAGGTATCAGCATTTTGATGAGTGATAATGATACAGAGAACTTTTAATAAAAGTTCCTCGTTTGATGACATCATCAAACGACTAGTCGACGTGACTGCGACTATTCTGACCAACTAGTCGTCTTGAAAAAATCTGGAGTCGTTAATGCCCTAATACATACATATATTGCATATATTGTATATAGCTACAATTTAAATAAATACATATGTATACAGTGTATATATATATATATATATATATATACACAATACTTTAAATACTCTGAAATATATATACATATATATAACAGTGACTTATCGGGCAGCAACATGACTTTCCGAGTGCACACGCGCTCGTATCAGGCACTAACATCACCTCACCGTGTCTGTCCTCTGTTCACTGTTGCCCTCTTCTGACATTTGGTGCCAACTTGTGAGCCCTTAGCCCACAATTTTTTTGTCATGAATTTATTTATGACATGGAAACACTTAATTTAATTTTGTGATAATCAAATAAAAATAATTTCTGTTTGTCTGCCATTCTATCTATTCCTCTATCTGAGTCTGTTACTCTGTCTGTCTGTTACTCTGTCTGTTACTCTGTCTGTCTGTTACTCTGTCTGCCTGTATCTATGTATCTGTGTATCTATGTATTTATCTACTTGTACTTTCTACTTATCTACTGTCTACGAGTCCATCTGTGTCTGTCTATTTATTTCTCTTTCTGTTATAAATGTGTAACACACTGATAATGCTGACAGTAATAGTAAGGATATTGTGATAATAATTGTGATGTAGTAATAATTCTTGCTGTATTTTTGACTGCTGTTTGTGAGGATTGTGGGTTTGTTATATATGTGTATAATGTATTGATAATTCTGACAGTCATAATAATGTTATGTAATAATTATGATGATGTAATATTAATGGTACAATGATGATGTAATAATAATTATTCCTCCTGTGTAACTCCTGTCTTTTTAACTTCCTGTGTTTGTGCCCTGCAGGTCTGCTCCTGTTCTTCAGAGGCTTTGTGAACTACCTGAAGGTGAGGAACATGTCTGAGAGCATGGTGGCCACGCAGAGAACACGCTTCTTCTTCCTCTACTAGAGGTGAGTCTTCACAAATACAGTCAGATAAAATAGTGTTCCGGTAATCTAGCGATTATTTTCATGATTAATCGAGCATTCTCATACCTGCAGCTTGTAACAGCAATATGATATTTGACTGTGAGCGCCCCCTTGTGGAGAACATTAGTCGAGCAGCCTCTTATACGGATATGTAGCTTTTTTATATGCATAGTGCTGTGAATGCTCAATTTGTCTCTTTTTCTGTTTTCTGTCACTCTTTCTTTCTCATTTCTATATCTTTTACTCTCTCCCCTTTCTTTTTCTGCACTCTCTCACACGGTTCTGTCTCTTTCTGTCCTTTCTGCTCTCTTACTGTCTCATCTTTTTACTTTCTTATTGTGCTTTCTATCTCTTCTTCCTCTTTCTTTTTTGCTCTCTATCCCTCTCTCTCTCTTTCCCTCTCTCTCTCTCATATTTTCAGGATCACGTCCCCAGACATTCCTCCCTCGTGTGAAGCTCCCTGATGATTTGCAGCCCATCAAATGAACTGGACTCAAATAAATAAATAATCAAGATCAGAATCCCTCGTTAAAATAAATAAAAGACTGTACCTTAGTGTAGCTTCACCAAGTCACTATTTCATCCTCATGTTTGATATTTCTGGACTAGGTTCAATAACTGAGACCTTTAAGGTCCCGTTAACTGCAGGCAGGAGACCCCAATCATGCTGAGGGTCCGAAAAATAATCCAGTATGCAGCCAGGATGTCCTATGCAATGAAGATATTCCAGTTCCACATCAGCAGCTCTTCAGGACAGGTGTCTTTCTCCATTCGGGACTTTGGGGACTTTTATTGTATCGCAGTATTAAAGGTACAGTTCTGTTCAAAAGTCTGGAATCAAGTGTTCATAATAATTCTTCATTTCATATCCAGTAACACCAAATACGCAGTAGATTTAAATCCTCTGAACAGTGAACTTTTGGTCAAGATTTAAGATATTTTTCAGAATATTTATTTATAGACAGGTCACTTATGAAAATACACAAATTTCATTCTTAATTTTGTCAACTTTATTCTGATATTAATGTGATTTAGAATCTGTGGATATTAACTCCACTTTGGCTATGAATACCAGAAATCCATTTTAGATTTAAATTAGAAATTTATTCCGTTGTTAATGTTTTCAGGATTTCATCCAGAATGTAATTTAATCAGAATGTAATTCTGATATTAATGCTATTAGAATTTCATTCTAGACATAAACTTTATTAAAATTTCATTCTTAATTGTAGTCAAATTGTATTTTGGTCATTAATGTAATGGGAATGGCATTCTGATATTTTATTAGAACTTAATCTGGGTGTTCATTTTCTTAAAGTCTAGATTAATCAGAATTACATTTTGGATATTAATTCTATTATAACTTGATTCTACATATTAATTTTACCCAAACCTGACATTCTCAGTTGTTTTCCAGCTCTGGAACATTTATTATTTATAATTACTATTAAAACTTCCTACTAATTACAGAGGTGCAGAAGTAGAATTTTAGAGAGAATTATGTTTCTACAGCCTGGCTGGTTTTCTGTTATTGAAAACGCTGGTTCTAAACTTTTGAACTTTAACATTTTTGCCTCATTATTGATTGCCAATGTCAGAGACTTTTATTTTGCACATTAGCTGAGAATTTCGCCAAGTCATTAATAGTTTGACCTCATGGGTCCGAGGTTAGGTGGCTTTGTTATGACTGGAAGTGCAATTTGCAATGTTATTCCGATATTTGTTTTTTGTTTTTTCTTTGCACCTTTTTGTTTGTTGATTGTTTGTTTGATCTTTTTATTAATATCCTTGTTATCGATGTGTGAATTCGCTCAAGCTGTGAACTAGCAAAGCTAGGGGACTCTTATCTGCCATTCGCTCCGTCACTCAATTGCATTCTCCAGCAATATCGATGTTTAATAACATTAATAAGTGCATGGTTAATGAATCTAATGATAACTGCACCGGTTTAATGAGAAAAAACAGCAATGATTAATTATTAAACGTGAAAGAAAACAAAACATTAAGCCTATTTTTTGTCAGAGGTGGTGATTTTTGGGTAATCTCTGGTTTCCTCAGAGAGGAACGTTGTGCTACGTGTTTAAACCTCTTGTCTTGCAAAATGCCAATAAACAAAGTTCCAAACAAAAGTAGCTGGCGTTTCTTTTCATCCTGTGCTAATGCTAATTTTACCCGGGGCATGTTTAGTTATCCAAAAGTGTCAGAAACCAAAAAATCCTAATAAACTTTGTTTATATCTCATTATTAACTCCATTCCTAAACATCTCAATATTTGGTGTAATGGTGTTCTTTACCTCTTACAGATCATGGTTCAATGAGGACCACTTGTGTTTCATAAAAAATGCATTTTTAAAATATGTACAATGGAAAGACCTACATATAAAACAATAGTTTTACATGAAACTGATTACTTTAAATGTTATATTAATTTTTTTGCTTATATAGTGCCATTTCAAGCACAACCCTTGTGCCCTGATTCTACTCTGGGGCTCCTCCATCCAGTTTTCCAGTGTAAACCTGCATGTTCAGTGTTTTAGCTAGTGTTTGCATCACATGTTGCCCAGATTTTTATGCAGTATTTGGCTGGTTTGGTTATTGCCTAACTGGGCAGCAAACTTTTAATGCCACTAGGCATTACGGCCTTGGTTATAGAGTAGAGGAAGTTGCTCGACCCACTCGTCCCTCACTGTCCAGCTTGTCTCCCGACTATCAGATTGGATCACCCTCTGCATCCTACTAACTGGCTGTTGATTCATCCTTTGATTTATAGACCCCAGCCAGGATGAGGACCCTCCAAATATGCATGTAAATGCATTTTATCCAGTTCTTTCCACTTCTTCCCCAAAACATGCCTTCCTTCTAAATTTGTCATTTCTAGAATGATTTTTCTGTATTGAGTATGAAAAACTCAAAAGTTGACTTTCACACAAGTCACTGCCATCCTGGTACTATATTCTGGTCTTTATTATAGTTCTGCAGACAGTTTTGCCTGACGCATATTAGGGTATAACGACCACTGCATTTCATCATTGTTTGATGTAAATGCCTTTCTTGGAGGAATAAGAATAGCAGCTTCCTCATTTGGCTCATACTCAGAATCATCAGACTCTATTTCAGTGTCATGATCAAAGATTTCTACACAGAACAATGGTTTGGACCATCGTTATGTTGCAACATCCAGTTCCACTTCAGCTTTCATTTTCTTACAGATGGTCTCACATGTTCCTCAAGCACCCTCTGACACATGATAGAATTCATGGTGGATTCTGTGATGGTGAGCTGGCCAGATCTTTTCCTGGAATGCTGTATTTGGTTTATCCTCCACCGGTGCAGATATACGCGCAACAACTGGGATAAACCAATCCCTCTGCGCGTCCTTTAAAAATGCGCACGGAACACAGGGAGGAGTTCCATGTCATGAACCTGCACCCCGCTCTTACAACAATCACCCCTCCCAACCGGATTCCTCCGTAAAGAAAAAGTTATACAAATAGAAGTATACAATTGGAGCCATATGTAAGAAAAACATGTTTACCATGGCTCCAATGTAAATGTTTTATATTAAATTAACTATTTTTATAAATCATGTTATAAAACAACCTGAGGTTTATTGCGGAAATAAGTGCAATTTAAACAATATTATGTGTAAGTGTACCATTTACACGTGCCGTACAACTTCAGTATCACAGTGAATCTACAAAGGCTCAAATTATCTGGTCACAGAAATCAGGAACTGAAAAATATACTATAACACGTTATGGTTAGAACAATTTCTCAAGATCAAGAAATGATATAAATGGACATTTTCACATCAGTGTAGTATTTCTGAGCAGCTGAAATGACTCGCCACTTTATACACACTAAACTGGAGCTATTAAGTAGGAAATAAAAAAGTAGTTTTATACTGCCTTGTCAATGTATAAAACAGAAACATGAAAATACAGCAGAAAAGTGGTGGCAGTGCAGGAGCAGCAGGTTCCACCAAACCGAACACTTTTACTGCACTACCAAAAAATAGTCACACATCAAAACATTAGAATATCATGGAACTTTCATATATTCCAGATTCATTATAGGTAAAATGTAATATTTCAAGGCATGTTTTAAAAAACACGTGTTTGACCACAAGAGGGCGCCTAAACCCTTTGAATGAGACGTACAGTGCTGTGGGACTGACTTTTTTTATTTATGTGTTTAAAAGTTGTTTATATATACAAATGTATTAATATATGAATGATTGTTCATACATATAATTTCGGAAATATTTATAGATCCAATAAATACATACTACAATAAATACTTCTTTATCAGGGCCTGAAAGTGTTAAATTATCTGGTGATTCTAAGTTAATGGACATTAACACTAACCAGCTATGCTAGCACAGTTTCAAAGTGCGAGGTTAATTTACAGCACTGACAATAAAATCATAGGCGTCGGAACCATTATAGCAGAGGGAGGACATCCTCCCCACTTTTCAAATTCATTCGGTTGACTATTTGTGTCCAGTCTGTGTGTTTGATTGGACTTTAGATACACTAAACTGAAATGTGCTCAAACTTGTTTTGTCTCATAAAGAAAAGGAAGTTGTAGTAGATCATCAGATAATCAGTCTCTTCAATCTCTTAATCTCAATAGTGTGAGTACGTGCTGTTGATATGAGCTGAGTGTGTCTCTGCTGTAGAACTGGATCTCCAGATAAAGACGGAACTGAACTTTTCTAACTGAAGACTCTTCTGAAAGATTGAAGACTCAAAAGCAGGTAAAACTGAACTTAGTCTGCACACTGTATTTGCACACTGCAGAGGTATAGTAGCATGTTAATGTGTTGATCTGTTCAGGCAAAAGGTTTCAGAACAAACTTCAAATATTGTGCCATTAGCAAAAACAAACTAATAAGAAATGAATTTTAGTCACTAATGACTCCACTGTGACAACTCTGCATTACTTTAATCTGAACAGAAAAAATGCTCATGATTGACTGTCTACTGTAAGCTAAATGTTTTTCAGCTCAGGGAAACTAGTGTGCAAAACTTATCTCTTCCATTAAAAACAACAGGGAACAAAAGATGCCTCAGTCTGCAAATACACTTCCAGTGTAATGATATATGTAAATATCAAGTGTCACTTAAAGTCACCAGGCACTCCTACATGACCAATATGGGCACCAGAATAGAATACTGAAATATGAATGTCGTTAGTTGGAAGCTGTATTTCTTGCTCTGTTATGTATGCTAGCTAAATCTGGTCATTATTAGTATTAGTAGCAGTTTGACAGAACTGACATGTTGTCACCCATTACATAAAGCTTTGGATTTTACTATACTATGTTTCCTTGACACTGGCCTGACAAAATCAATGCTGTCCTGTTCTTGTTCAGATGGGGCTTAAGATGCACCTCTCATGTCCAAATAAATGTGTTCAAATTGTTTTAAAGGAAATGAACATTGTTTTTTTTATTTTGTGAACTCATTCTTAACTTCAGCTTAGAAACTGAAGCATGATTGCAGGTGTGTAATATAATAATCTACTCTACTGTAAGAAACTACAACACTCAATCAGAAATCAGGTGAGTATGTATTTATGTTATGCCTGTGTCACTGCTGGAGGACTGGATATCCTGAAAAAGACGGAGCTGAACTGTGCTTCTGAAAGACTGAAGACTCAAGAATAGGTAACACAGCCCTCAGGGTTTCAGGGGAAGTTAGCTGATTATACTGTACACGGATGCGCTCTGTGAGAATACATTTCCAAATTCAATAAATACATAAATATTAATAACATTTTATAGGAGGTAAAAGCACCAAAAGATAATGTTGCCTGCTCTGATCAGGTAATGATTGGCAGTTTTCCTGGCAACATAATCTACCTGATGTCAGTGAAAACTGGTAAGCAGTTCAGCCTACAATATTCTTTCTGTGCCAATTCACTTTTAAGTTCACAAAACTATAGACAACAGATATATTGAAGACAATAATGTAAATGAGTAAACTGGCTAAGATATTTATTTTTAATTTTATATAATATAAATATATAATATTTATATAATACTTTGAGTTTCTGAATGTGCTGTATCTCTGGGTGCATCTTATTGGTACATGGAGAATAAAGGGCTTTTCTGTAAATCTCAGAATAAGTTCTCAGATTAAGCCCCCCCACCCCACCCCACCCCTGGGCCAGTCCCTCTTTTTGCCTTCTCCCTCCCTCTCCCTCTACCTCTCCCTCTCTTTACTTTCTCTCTGCCAGGTTCAATGCTAGTAGGCACTCCTGTGTGTGGAATGTGGTTTGTCCTTCTGTGGAAAGAGGAGCTAGATTTTTTTTTCTGTAAAAAATGTAGATTCACACACACACATACACACAAACAATTATAGACCTGGGGTGTTATTTATCAGTTCTACATAGTTTTGTGTGTACATTTTCTGTTTACATGTTGATGATGGTTAATTATTATCAAATATTTAAGTAGTTTATGGGCCTATCATGTCTTAAAATATATATATATGTATATTTATATTGTTTTAAGCAGCCAGCACCTTCCCTTCTAAGATTAGAGTTAAAGTAATATAAATCCACACTTTTGCTTTGGTACTAAGTAGTTACAGTTTTTTCTGTAACTGTATTGGTGAAAATAAAAACCTCATTCTCTAACCAGCCAACACAGATTGCATAACACTAAACACTTTGGCTAAACTTCCCATCTTCTCTGCAAAACCCTCAAAATCAGAAGGTTGTGAGTTTGAATCCCAACTGCTAGTGTCATCACTAAGGTACCCTTGAAGTACCCCTGCTCCCCGTGCACCCCTCATTGGCGGCAGCCTCCCTTCAAAAGAGAACACATGCAAGCAATCAGTGAACCTTTTCAGGCAAAACTTTTCACTCAAGGTGACATAAGAATGAGAAAAATATCTTCACTGTTAGGTACACTGGGTTCACTGTATATATAAATATATATTTAATACTATATTTCAGTATTACATATTGTATAAAAGTATTTGTTTAATTTTGGTTTCTTCTATTTTTGTATTTTGCAAAATTTCTTCAACCTGATTAAACACAATAGACAGTTTTGTAAATGATCATTTCATACCCTGTGGAAAAAAGTAATATGCCCCAGATATAAGATCAACAAGTTAAACACATTTATTTAATATTAAGGATTCTATAATTATTTGATAATTACACACTCACAGGCCTGATTACTAAGCCATTCCCAATAAATCTAAACATAACTGGAATGTGAAGTCTGGGGAGAGTGCCACTTTCTCCAAACAGAAAACATCTGGTGAATCTTCCCACAAATGGCCAACCTGCCAAATTTCTTCAAGAAGACAACAGATCAGAACCCAGATCAACACCAAAAGAAAAGCTAAACTGTGTTTTTGTTTCATTAATTCCTTATAATGTATTACATTTGGAAGTAGGATATGATACTATTTAATGTGACAGATAAGAAAAAAAGGTTAGGGGGGCAAATTGTTTTTACAGCACTGTATGTATAATCTGTTTAAAGTTAAAACTGATACTTATTTTAATTTAAAGTTGCTTTTTCACAGGTTGCTTTTGATGTTGAGGAAAACAGACTGCATTTTAAACGTCTCTGTAGATCCACTACATGAAATATAATGGATGACGTGTGCGTTAAAGAGTCATGAATTAAAAGAATAAATGATATTTAAACTGTTTTTCAGGGATGAGGTTTCTCTATGTGACAACACTGATTTTTTCAAGCTTTCAGGTGGCCATGTCAGGTATGTGCCCATTATGTGGTATAATGTGGTAAAAGTATGAGGTAAAAAGTAGTGTCATTGTTCTATGTAAGACTTTTATTTGTAATTGCCTGTCTAATTTATTTTCTGAAGTGTGCATCTGAACTGCTGGTAAAAGAGCCAATATTAAAGATTCATTCACATGTCAAAAGCTGACTTACTCCAAAAATGCTATTAATAATTACAGGAGAAAAACACTTGGAAGGAAACCACACATCAGTCTGATCAGCACCATAGTGTATATTCTGAGAGAGTTTAAATAACCCCCAGTTCTGCCTAAATAATGTTTCAACAGGACAAAACTATTATTCTGTCACAGGAGCAATGCAGAAAACTAGAAGCAATATAAGTCATTTGTATGTACAATACGTTGTATAAATGGTTTTAACTGTATTATTATACACTACCAGTCCAAAGTTATATTTAAGTTCCACTGTTTCTCACTGACTCTCCACCCGCACACTTCCCCTAAGGTGTACAATTTGATACCGGTCAGTGCTATTTTTTAAGCACAACAGTATAAAACAACAACAATATATAATGACACAATGAAAAATTGTGTCATTGTCACGGCCGCCTCGTCCTCGCCTCGTAGATCCCATTCCCCGTCTCCTGAATATTAGTTTCTTTCCCTCCTGTATGCCCTGTTTTCCCTTT
>JBBPCY010095388.1:0-21643 GCA_037974405.1 Brachyalestes nurse
ATATATATATATATATATATATATAATTTTTATTGTATTTTTTTGTAAAGTCGTGCCTTGTCCTGAATAAACTGTGTATGCAGTGGTCTACTAATTCTTATCATTTTATTTGTATGTGCTCTCCCCAGCGACCACTGAGTGATTACATTTGATTTGTATCTCCAGGAAGCTTACACTGATCTCAGTCTTAAAAGAGGTGCCAGAAAGGATTCTTTGGAGAACCTTTTTTTGTACATGTTTAAAAACATCCACATAATGCACAGGTTCTTGAATGAACCCTTAAACTGCCAAATAACCTATTATTATTTATTATGTGATGGTTCCTTATACCTTAAAACTGATCTCATTCACAAAAAAGGGTTCTATTACTGCAGTGTCATTTTGTCACTTCTATCGCTGTATCATTTTTCAGTTAAAAGATGTGCCAAGTTGCAGTTAGTTTATTGCTGCCTGTTAAAGATCAGTGGCCACAAATTTTGGAACTATTGGGACATGTAGAACCAGTGATGAGAACTTCATCTTTAGCTTCAGCTCATGAATGAAAGCCGGAACTCAGTGCCCCTAAATTTTCACATCAAAGGAAAAACTGTACCCTGGGAAGAGGGATGATGAATAAGGACCAACTTTTTCCAGCTTTGGTCCTGTGTGGAGTTCACAGTTTGGTTCTTCGCCTACTAAAACACACATCTAGAACAGCCAACCATAGATTAATTGTATCAGGGATGGGAAATCACCAAACACTGCTGGACATTATACCCCCAGGACCAAGGAAAAAACCCACTGATCTCAGTGCACAGATTTATGCGCTTTCCTCAGAAATCATATGTCATTCACACAACATTCGCTGTGAAAACAAGACCAAAATCAACTGAAGAATATATTAATTAAGTATTCATAAAAGCACATACATGAGAGTGATTAAGTGTCTAAAACACTTCTTTGGTTACTCATATGCACTCTTAAAAATAAAGATGTCAAGGTTTCTTTAAAGCGAAGTCACAGTAGATTAGCTTTCGCTTCAGTAAAGGACCTTTCAAAAGAACAATTTTTGTAAATGAGTTATGTGAGTGTGAAGAATGTTTTAAAAGTTTAAAAAAGGTCACGCTGACTCTAGGCCTTTTTATCCTAATTTATTTTTTATATTCTAAATCTAGTGTACCATTAAAACTCAATTAAGGCATGCAGTTTGGACCTTAGGGTCTTTACTGCAGCTTTGATGTAGTCATTTACATTGTTTATTCCTTGGTGAACAAAAATGTGCTATTTTCATTTAAAGCACCTTTTCCTAGTACCATACATCTAATAATAATAATAATAATAATAATAATACATTTTATTTATAAGCGCCTTTCATGACTCTCAAGGTCACTTTACAAAAATTCAGAAAGATAATTATAATATATAAGCCAACATCTTATTTTCCTGACTATTGTCAGTCTAGATTTAGAAGCACTGCATGCATCCAACAACCAGGTCTTTGCACCAGAACACACCTCAACTAACATTTCCTGTGTATCCCTGGGGCAAGAGAGAAACACATATACACAAATCCAACTTTAGCCTCCAGGCCTGCTGGGGTGAGAATGAGATGTTGAGCAGGGCAGAAAGGACTGAGCTGCAGAAATAAGCTCTAAGGTCCTGGGAGCAGGATGGGGAGGGCTTATGTAAACCAACATGACCCATTTAGCCCCACTTACATCAACACTTAACCTAGAGGCAGTAAACCCAAATACTCTGCCCCTGGCTTCATTCTCAGCTTCACAAGCTTCACTGGCTTTACATGCAGTTATATTCCACCAGATCTTCCACTGTCTAGGAAGCAAGTGGAATTAATCCACACATCAGGCAATACATATACAAGTTTTTTTTTTAATATACCTGGTTAATGGTTAATGAGTGTTAACTTCTTGGTTCATTTTGATGTTCCATTTTTGTTAAATATGTTAACCAGCCATTCCTGTCACATTAAAACTCAATTTGAAAAACCTTTTTTTCACAATTTGAAACTGCCAGCTGCCTTTTACATTGTGTGAACATGTGCCAGTTGGTATGTAGGTTAAGAATGTAAGGTGAAACAGGGTTAGCAATACAAAAATAAAAATGATGATGGTGTATAGTATCAGTGCAGCTTCTCAAAGTATAACTGTAACAGAATATGGTACCATTATGTTAACTAAATAGTAGTGCTGAGGATGTACCACCCCATGATCTGAGAGTGTGGAATACTGAGCACAATGAGAAACATAAAGAAGCATCTTTCTCAGGAACTGCTTAGTTTCACTATACATCATAAGGAAAGCCCCTAAGGTTCTTTCCCTTCATTAAAGGTTAGAAACCCAATTAGCTGCAGCAAGTGCTGAACTTACTGCAGGTTTAGGAGATGAGATAGATTCCTTCTGAAACAGACCCTGACTGCCTGATTTTTTTTACCATGGGCCCCCATGGAAACCTAGAGTTAAGAAAGTTAATTAAGACAGTTCACAAGCACATGTTACCAGCAACTGTGTAAACCTGTGTACTGCCAGAGAAAAGTGTGATATAATACTGAAAAAGAGGGTTAAACTCTTAATGGGAAGGATTTAAAGTTGGTGCTGTAATGAAGAAAATGAGCACTAAGTTGTGAAACAATGGTAAGCTCTCCTACCGATCAAATCCTTTTCACTCATCCCTTCTAATTTCCTCCTATCTTTATCCTCAGGCACAATGAGACTGTCTACAGACCAGAACACAGCCTCCTGTGTGCGTTCCCTCAACTCACACAAAGCACTGCGCTTCAAATTAGACATGTGTACACTACACACACACATACACACACACACACACACACACACACACACACACACACACAATTAGACCAACAGTAAACCTAATGCCTTCTTTTTTCCTCCAATTATCATTTACTTTATTCCCAATTTTTTTGAGCCTTTTCAGAACAAAGTGTAATTACATTGTGACAGAGAAAAGCGAAGCATAAGAACAAAGCAGGCACAGTCTGTTTAACTTATGTCAAGGAAATTTTAAGAAGTCAAACCAGGCTAATGAACAAAAATAATAGAAACAAAATAGAAACTGCACATAATAAATTAGATGTTCTCTTAAAGGGGTTCTTCTATTGTTGCTAATAATATTTAGAACTCACAAACAACTGGAATCCTTCACACACCTAAATGCATAAAGTTTCTGAAGAACTTTTGGAAAAAATGGTTCTATATTGCACCAAAGATGTTCTTCCGGTTGTCAAAGAAATGTACTATGTATATGTATATGTATTTTGCTACAGATACATAATATCATGACAGTATATCATTCTTTAAAATCTCTTAAAGCATGAGTGAGCCGGCAAAATAAATGATAATGAATTAGTTAACATATTATTTTCAATGTTTTCCAATACATTTAATTCAGCATGCATTAAGGTTTGCTATATTTGAATTTGTCCCTTGTTGGGGATATTTACCTTAGAAAATCAGCAAAACATGCAATTTCACTGGACGTTTGCAAACTTTTTGGATACCACTGCATGGTAGTGTTTAGCTGATGTAGTAAGATTTGGCATTGGAGTTAAATGGGCATTTGCAGAGATGGCTAGACGCAGTGCAACACTTTGGTGGGACTGCCTGACGCATTTCCTCTTGAACATTAATTTTAAATATCATTAATCATTTAACACCCCTGGCCAGAATTTCTACCCGTGTCAGCTTTGGAGAAGAAATACGAATTACTTGCTCACTTGCCCAGTAAGGAGTGCTTGATATGGCCTCAGATATTTAAAAGAAAAGCAATGTTAATACAGTGCTCAAAAACTGTATAAAGTCAAAGCACCAAATGGAGAACCATCTGTATCTGGGAACTATTTTTGGTTTGTATTTCAATATGAAAAAAGCTTTAACAATATTAACAAATCCTAAATCAGTTTTCTGCTTAGCTGTGTGAATATCTGTAAACTGTGCGAGTATCCTATATGGACAGATAACCAGTACTATCTTCATTTCATTTTAATAATTTGTTTGTCAGGGACAGTGCAGTGCTGATTATAAACAGATCTGTAAATGACCCAGAATTAGCCTTAGAGAATAATCCCTGGCCAGATGTTACAGGTACACTAAAAACACAACCACTAATATACTTGTTTTTGTTATATTAATACATCCCACAGAAATCACATACATCTCCGCATGCAAATAAGGTCCCCGTTATTTTTAAGTAGACCTTTGTTAAAATGCTGAAATGTAATGAGTTTGAAGAAACCAAATTTGTATGCAAGAGGAAAAGGGTCCCATAACCTTGGAAATCCCTATAAAAGCAAGTCTAAGGTATTCAGCTCACCTAGAACCTGGAAGGTAATGTTCTGTATTATCATGAAACAAATACGGAAAAAACACACAAACAAACAAAAAAACTACAATGACAGAATATATCTGTGCTCCAAAATATTTTATAAATCTGTATTCTTTGCATCCACAGATTTTAAATTACATATCACTTATTGAGATGCATGCCATTCACAGTGTGACTGAACTGAACTGAAATATTAAGTGTATATAGACACATCAGTTAAAATAATATTTAACTTTAAATCAGCATGCATCATATTGCATATTGCATCATGTTTTGTTAAGTATTACACTTCTGCAAACATATGGAAGATTGATTTCTGCATGCAATATTTGTTCAAAATAGCTTCTCAACTACAATTGTTTGTCTAATGACTTTATGACTATATTTTCCCAAAAAGGGAGATCTTATCTATTTAATGTTTTCCTGAATAAAGATAGTCTTATTAACATCATCTGCATTTAATAAAGGAGATAAACAGCCCTCTACAGCACTCATTAAATGAGTTCATCTCTAAAACCCAAATTTATGGAAACTTTGAAATGTTAATGTTAACACTGTAATGACTGTGTAGGACATATTGAAGGTCTTTGTGGTGAGGCTCCTCTTGATGGAAAATAGCTTGGGATGATGGACCTTTGTCTGTGTTATCAGACCAACAGGCCAAACATTTACGAAGAGCGTGTCTAAATGCAGAAAATTAGAGTCTGTTTTTCTTTCTGCCTACAATTACCACAGTGGGACAGGGAAACATAGCATGACAGACCATGTAATCATGAGAGAAAGCAAAGAGAAAAGCTATCCTTGAATGACTCATGCAGTATTATCCTTTGAGTGACTCAGGTTCATTAGGAAAAGAAAAAAAAAATATCTTGCATATGATGTGGGTCTGGCCTGTTTTCTACATAATACTCAGGTCTTGTTTATACTTTTGAAAGGAGCACATATTCTGTTGTGTTATTGTGAAAAGTGGCATATGGATGCCCACTGACCTTTATCTATAAAGCCAGTCATGACATATGAGCTTTATAACCATATTTTCATTCCACCCCTGTTTAGGATTTGTCACTGCTTTGAATAAGGCTAAGGAGTATCTTTCTCTCACTCTCTTTTTATATATGGCTAAATGCGTGGAGGAAGTTATTTGTAAATTATACGTAGACGATAATCATGATGGCAAAAGCGCAATGTTGGAAATGAACCCAAACAGATATTCATCATGTCTTATTGTGAAAGGGCCTGGGAAGTGTTCAGATGTCATTCTTTATGAAACATAGCAAGTACAAGAAAAACATCAGGGCAGACAAAATGAGCACACAGAGATGAATCAGTTGGCTCTGAGTCATTCATATGTATTTTGAAAGAAAGACAGAAAAAAACATGCTTGAAGGACAATTATCAGTGAGCTGATAAGAGCTTTGCTGTATATACAGTACTCAGTATGGCTAATCTTTTAGCTTGGGACATTGCGTTGACACAGAGTGAACCATAGCATGCCCCACGCACCATACACATTACATAGGATGGGAGATTTAACAGGTGTGTATGGTCTGAGCTGATACACAGATTAATGGTTAAACTCCATCTCTCCTCACTTTCAACACAATGAACTCAAAAGCCTAAGAGGCATTCAAAGATCTCCAAACGGTTGCCAGGTAACCGTCTCCTTCTGTCCATCACAGGTTGGTCTGAAGGGCCCCTTGCGCACTGGGGATCACCCGCTGCAGGAGAAGCACTGGACTGGAAGAAGAATGATACGCTAGAAAAGACCTCACCTGGCCAAGCCGATGTCAGGATGAGTCCTCTAAATCCCATAAGCCGTTCCGTCCCTCCACTGGTCTGCAACAACTATTGTGTTATTTAGGCCAGAGCTTAAGCAAATTAAAAGTGAAATCGCATTATTGTAGCAACATATTACAGACCTTGATCGTTTTCCAGAGTCTGAGGGTTTATGTATTTAAAGAGATAATGTTCATAAGTAGCTATAGCGCAACTGTGCATGCATGTTTGCAGCAGATGTATTTATCTGCTTGTTTGTGGATCAAAAACTAACTTTCTGATCCACGATAATGAATGCTTACATCCCAGCTACAGACTGGCATTAAACTTTCAATCAACTAACAATTATATCTGTGCATATTTGTTCTCATAATCAGAACTTACTTGTATACAACTTCTCTTTCCACTTTCTAACACTGCAATAAATCTAAAAATTTTTATGTGTAAATTAAACAAGGAACATTTCCAAAAGTTTCCAAAGGAAACACTATTTGATTTGCATTTGTTCATGGTCATATTGATAACATGTAATTTATACAGCCAGTCATCAGTCTGGATTGTGGAACAAGCATGCTGAGGTCTTAAAATTTTATATTGATCGACGTGGATTTTTTGTAATTTTGGAACATATTTAAATTATGAAAGCTCACAACCAGATCAAATTAGAAGTAATGAGATACATTAGAGTCACTTCACTTCTCTCTGTCTCCCTTTCAACCGTGCACACACATACACGCACTCACTCACTCACTCACACACAAACAGGTACTTTAATATGACACAGTCCTTGTCTGTCCATGGTGAGAAGTGAAAAAAAATTATAATAAGAAGATGTTCTACGCTTTGGTATTAGTTGAAGAACTGTTTACTGAGATTTGCAAATCTGTGTTAATTGAAAATGTACCCTTTATAATTCACAGTCATCAAAAAAAACTGACAATTTTTAGTCTTGCAAGAACTCTTTCCTTTTCCCTGGAGCAAACATGTCCTCTGAAAGCTCAGAGAAGGGGGCTCAGGTGATGAAGCCCCAGGTGCTGGCATCCAACTGCATCCTCACCTCTCCTCCATCTGTATCATCTAGAGAATGTGAATCAACTGTGAGAAAACACCACGTTAATGACAGATTTATTCTGTAATCTGACTCCAATGACTGAGACACATTCAAACTGAGTAGAAGCTTTAACCAGGAACTACCAAACACCACCACAGCTATGTGTGGTTTATTAAAGTAGCGTATGAGGTAATTACTGTATAACAGTAATAAATTATTTTCGTGTGATTCCACTTCCTGTGTGTTATTTACAGCTTTTAAATCAGTTTAGAGAGTGAAAAGTACCTGAATTTTGCTGTTAGTACTACTGAGACTATAATACTAGTCAGAACAAATGACTTTTACCTCATGTATGTGAGAAAAAATGGGCAGGAAACGTTCTGCACTGAAAGAGAAGAGAAAATATATATTCACTACGGAGTAATCTTGCATCATCAATACTAACTGGCAACATGAGTATTAGAAGTAGTATCAGTAGTGTCAGAAGTTACAGTAGTTGACAAGATGAAACTACTTGACAGTGGGAAAAACATGTTTAGCATGTGACTTGAACATGTTTACTATGTGAGGTGGAGAATGAATCATTTAATATTACCTTCCTAACAGCAGCCTTAAGTAAATATTTGATTTATTCTAAGGTCATAGTAACTGAAAAATAAATATCTAGTAATTTGTTATCATGTTTTGATTTCTGCTACACACACTTGTTGTAATATTCCTCTTCATTATTGAGTTTGACTGGTAAACAATAGAGTTAAGTTCTTAAAATGGCCCACTGGTTAGTCTATCAGGAGCTGGTTTGAAATCTGTACAGTGCCAGATTAACCACTAACATAATAAGTGACAGGGGAATCAGCCAATCACTTTTGTTTTCCAGTGGGTAGAACCAACCAAACATCACTCTAGGCTTACTGTATTTCCAGATCCATCATTAACAGAGGCAGCTCTATTTTAGGACTGTTTACTAAAAGGGAATCACCATAGAAATGCTACATATACTTTAAAATACATAATATCTGTTAAAAGCTATAGATACCCATGTTTAATCAAGAATAGTCAAAAAATGTACATATGCAATACCATTAGCTTAGTGCTAACAAGCAATTAGAATCTCATTGGAGTAATATATGGTGAATCTCAGTAATGATTCACCATATATTGCTTTCATATAAATTACAATAAAATACATGAAATAATGAATATTTTGTAGTCAGCCATCCCTTCTTTTTTACAGTGTCCTTATCCTTACGTCCTAAGATTCTGTCCTATGCAGATCTGTATCTGCCCTAGTATCCATCTCTGTGCCCTCCACACTTCTGAGAAATTGATAGTTTATAAAATACTAGAAGTGCATGTCCTGTAAAACAATAAAATTATTTTTCTGAATGAATAGGAATATTACAGTATTACTTCAGTATGAATCCACATTATTAGATTAGAACAGATGAATGTTTATGACATTTTATAAAAATGGTCAAGAGTAACATGGTTCAATGCTACTCTTTCAGCGAAGGAAAAAACACAAGCGAGCACATGAAAGGCATGTTTGATATTTCCAAGGTGAACTTTTACAGCCTTTGTGTTTACTCAACAGATAAATATGTGCAGAAGGAGAAAGAAATGGACCCTTGAATGGGTTCTGTCTGTTCTTTCTAAGAAACATTTTGATTAGCAGTTTCACATTACTTGAATTAATCATTTGGTAGATTATAATTGTTGATTATTTGACAAATGAAAAAAAAAAGGTTTTGCAAAATTTGATGAAAAGATCAGCTACCATGTTCATAGAGCTTAAATGCATTTTTGCATTCTGTAAAAGTGCTGAAACATGGCTCTGACACAAATGATCATGTAAGTCATTAGTCAGTATGTTTATAGAATTCCAATAGTCAATGTGACTTTGTAGTTCTGTCTTTTCGTCAAGCTGTTTGGCCTTACTAAAGTTTAATTGTGAGTTTTGTTTTTATGTTGTTTTATTGTTTTTGTTCTTTTTTTTTCTTTTTTCAAATGTTTCTTAAAAGTGTGCACATTGAGAAATGTCAGAGCACAGCTTCGTGAGCCATGTACCGTCTCCTCAGAGCTTACTCACACTAACTATCATTTTTTACACCGATGTGCATATCCTATTTGATTTCACAGGCAGTAACTTTAGCGTGATACTGTATGAGCTCTAAAGAAGAGTGGCACTGTCTGATCTTGTCTCAAGTCTGATTTCCTGGAGGTTTGATTTTCCATTTTACACATGTCCAAATTTGTCTTCTGTGCAAGACTTTATCAACATCTTTGTGGTAAACAAAGCTTGCATACACCTGACATGTTTTGTTGATTTTCTAAGGGAAGATAAGTGAAACAAAAAACTTAACCCAAGCTTAAATCTGTAATTTCCCTACAGCTTTTAGTGTACTATTTGTATTTATTTGCTAAATGGAATATCTAAGAAGAATACAAAAATATTAAATATGCCATAGCCCTTGTACAAGCCACCGCATTTAGTATTTTTCCCCAGTATGTTAAATTCAGCAAATAAATTGTGCTGAAGTGTGTTCTCTATAGAGAATGTGCACTTATTTGCACTTAGAAATTTGATAGATTATGACATATGTGACCTTTTCATAAAATGTGCACCAAACTTTGTCTAAATGTTGTCTACTATACATACTATAAACTATACTATTGAAATGTGCAATTTAGTAATTCAGCCAAAAACATAACATGCTGAAACCTAAGTATAATGTTTAAAATGGTGCAGCACTTGAAAAATGACTGTGGAAACTGAACAAAGTCTAGAGTAAACACATTCACCGTGCCCCAAAATATGCTGCCTATATTTAATTTGGCTACACTAAACAAAGCTCTTAGATTAGACCAATAATGTTAAGCACAATAGTCTCTGGATCCAGTAATAACACCATGCCAAAAGACCAACAAAAGCCTATCTCCCTTTCGTGGCAGCCAGTTAGTTACAGTTACAGCTCTCAAAGATGTTTTACTGTTTGGTCTCACTTTATTTTGTACGGTATTTGATTTGTAATCTGGTTTCTGGAAATTCTTATGCTGAAATGCACAATTTGCGAGAAAGACTTTAAATGAAATTATTAACAAAACTTTTTTAAAATAATTTTGTTGTATGATTTTCTTTATCTGCTCATCCTAGAATGCAACAGATGAAATAGGGATGGAGCATGGTGTACACCAGCATGGTGTAACTCTATGTAGACAGTGGTCAATGGTATGGGTGTTGTTTCTGAAGCACTGAGAAGCAGAGAGACAGCTCTGAAATATGCAGCTGCCTCCGTAAATACATCATTCCTGCCCAGCATGGCTTGTGGAGTACAACATTGCGTTTCATTAGTATGCACCGTTTCAAGTGTAATGTTCAATGCCATTAGAGTAAATTAGGTTTTCTTCTTCATTACTGTGCCGCCTTGAAAGTTTTCATAAAAAACTCAATTTTTTATTTATATTCTCTCATGATTTTTGTATCACAAGTGTCTGATGGGTCCACTGATGTGAGTCACCCTTTTGTTTTCACAGAACGCAACCTTGCTTGGTAAAGAAGAGTAACAGTATTATGTAAGTTCTGGAGAGGAGTGACCCAGTCTGTTCTTGTTTCAGGCTTGGTTGCCTGAGGGACATCCTACTACATACTTTCAATGATCACAACACCAGCCAGTGCCCTGTAGCTAGGTGAAATGTGCTCAATGTTTTTCTTTGCGCCTGTTGACAGAGCTGCTCCAAACACATTTCATTAAAAAATTCAATGTGACAGAACAACCAGTTCTGGCTCCCTCAAGAATCTTTTAATTGATAGTTCTTTAAAGAATCATATTTGTAAATGAAATATGTGAGTGAGAAGAATCTAACAGGTTTAAAAATTCTGTGCATATAAGATTCCATACAAATAGACTATTTCAACCCTATAAAGTAATTTATGAAAGTAACTTCTGAAATGCAAACCATATAGTTCCTTAGGTCATTTTAAAGTTTAAAGACTTCAAAGATATTTTTTCCCTAGGATCATATCTCCGAGCCATGTGTTATTTAGGATTTTTTCTTTTTAATAATATATGCTGTAAATATCTTATAAGAAAACATAGAGTGGATAAATGATTTTAGGTTTACAGGTATTTCATCAAAACATCAAAAGCCCATTCACATGGCTTCAGTGCTCCTGAACAGAGATTGTATAGGTAGTGTAAAACAAGAAGGTACGTATTAAGACCCTAATTTAATTTATGAATCTGCACAGCTAATCATGCATTTTACAATAGTGGCATCCATTACATCAATGGATTTTTAGTTCCATATGCCAGGACCATAAATATTCATTTTCAGCATGCTGCTCCTAATAAGCTATTTTGTGGCTCACATATGAGCTGATCGGCTGGAGTTTCATTTCTGTTATTGTGGGATGCAAAATGAAATGAAAATTTGGTGCAAAATGCCATGATATGCCAGGGGGATTTACGGCACGGACCCTGTTATTGAGGTGAGTGAATTGAGGGTTCAGGGAATTGAGGTAATCAAAATATCTGCTCCTAAGAATGGCTGACATGATATTCATCGGTATCTGATGAGAAAAGTGGGGGTGGATTACGTTCCGCCTCGCTTGTCCTACCGCTACTGCAACAGTGTGACCCTGACATAAACCTATAGTGAGTAGATTTTTTCTTCTGCTTTGGGGTGGCTGCCAATACTGCTCTTCAGAATGCTCTAGAGTGTTTGCTGAGCTTTTCAACATGTCGTAGCAAGCTTGAGCAAGGGCTCATTGGGACAAGACCTTTCCTGTCAAGTTCTTGTCCTGTTGTCACACTTGTGAGTGAGATAGTGGTCTGCTTTCCCTCAGGACTGACTGAGTGGTGTTCTGGTACTTACATCTGCTGGCCATCACTGACACAAGCCCATGTTTTCCTGAACCTTTCCATTTCCTGATGTGGCTCTGCCATCAGTGATAAAATTCTCATTACACACAGAGAGCAGAGAACTCCAGTACAAACCTCCAGACCCTAAACTATCCCGATACCCTCAATTGCCCACACATCATTGCTGGACTGGCCATCGGGCATACCGGGCATTTGCCCGGGGGGGCGATTGTAATTTTGGGCCGGCGTGGAATCCCTTCAGCAGATTCACCACCCTCGGGAACGACAACCTGGTGGGCCGGTCTAGGCTCAAAATGCCTGGGCCGATGTTTTTGTCCCAGTCCAGCCCTGCCACACATTCAACCCTTCAGCAACCATACAACACATTTAGTCCTCTCTGAGGCTTAGTTTTTCTCCATTAGAATGAGAAGAATGGCTCCAGTTCACACATTTCAAAAGGCATGACAAACATTACAGACACTTTCTTCACCCAAAAATCTAATTCAAATAAAGGTGTCAACAGGATTCTTTGAACCATTTTTGATTCCCTAAAGATCTTTTTAATGAAAATTGTTTTTAAATGAACAATATTGTAAATGAGATGTGTGAGTGTGAGGAACTCAAACTAAAGATTCAGTAATATTTTAGGATTCATGTGATTTATGTGAATGTCTTATGTGGCCAATTATTGAACATGCAAGGCACCTTTGACTGAATTTTGAATTTGCACTTGTATACTACTTTCAGCTATGGGAGACTATGGCAGGCCATAGAACCCCTTCTTGGATTTTGATTCAATTTGGCACACTGATAGACAGTCCAAAATATCCAGGGACCCAATTTGGGATCAGTCTATCCATCTCTGTAGCACCACCATAAAGCTGAATTTCAATGTATATTTTTGTTTACACAACTGGTTGTCCTAAGGCTGTGATTTTTCTTCCTGAATTGTTTGGCCTTCTCAAATTAAATGAACTCTTTAACATTAAAGTGCAACATTTTGTTTTTTTTGCATTTGCAAACTAGTTCTAGATTGTTGATCCTACCATCACTGAATTTGGTACATATCACCCGCAGAAAGCTTATTCAAAAGTTATTCAAAGTTCGCTGAGCTAAACCATATGTCATCCAGTCCACCAGAAAACAGAGAAGAACATTTTGGGACTAAGCATAAGTTTCAACCAAATCTCTTGTGCATCATTACAGTAAACGTTAGGAGCTTTTGAACCCTTTTTGTAAACTATTTTAGCATTATTGTTTTTACAATGATTTTCTATGGCAGGTCATAGAAGCCCTAGGCCAGTTTTGGCAGAATCTAGCACCCTCATACAGGCACCAAATTTACAGTCAACCCATCATTCCTTGTAACACCACCAACAGATCAAACCTTTGAGAACATTTATGCTCATAACTTTTGAATTACAGTTGTGATCCTTATTTCGCTTCAACCAATAGGTCAAAATACATTAAAAAGACTCATACCCTGTTACAAATAAAGTACCATTGCAAACTAATATGCTGTTGACTATATGAGCACCAGATTTGACATGAATCATTAAAAATGATTAAAACTGATAGTAGGTTCAAAGGTTGTTCTGTATTTGGTGGCCCTGCAGTTATTTTGATTTGTACAGTTCACCCAAAATTCATGATTTTTTTTTTCATTAAAGTTGAAATTCTGCTTTTGAACCTTGTACTCACTGCTTTATTTCAAATTCAATGTGGTGAATTAGGGAGTCAATTCAGCTTACTGCAAATGATTTAATCACATGATCATATCTTTACTTGAAAAATATTTCTGAGGAAACCTACAATGACTTCTATATGTTTAGTCTATATACTTCGAAGATACAAATAGAATACATTATCTTCTTAGAGTTTTTAGCAAAGGTGCAACTTAAGTTTTATTTCAGTTCACTTTCTTAGGCACTGTTCACTTAATTCATAATTCAACAATCTCTCACTTTTTAGGTGTGGAGTTAAAAAAAAGTTTTTTAGGTGTGGATTTATAGCAGTAGGATAAAGGGGCTATTCCCATTTTCCTCACTCCCAAACGATGTTGAAAGATTTTTTTAAGCCACGGCTTTTTCAGTATAGGACACCTAGTCATAAAAATGTCATTGGCCAAATGGCTATGCAGATAAGCATAATCTATGATGGATTTTCTTAAACCTCTGAATTCCTCAGACATGGCAATGAAAAATGTAATTTCTTTCCATTGCTGAAGGATCTTGCATCTTTTGTCTGTTCAATGCTGAGAACTTACAGGTATGGTTTCTCTTCGGCAAACATCTAAAAACAGACTCTCTCAAAAGAGAGAGGCCATGTGGTAACAGAAGACCAATGCATTTCCTGTTCTTTCATGGCTGTGCCACTGATGCAAGATTTTTAATGATATCACATTGTCACAGCAACACTAATGCTGGATCTGACTCATATGACTCTCCTTGGGGTGCTGAAAAAGGAACTGGAATTATTATTTGAATTTAGACTCTTACAGGCAGAAAATGTTCTCTGGAAAAAATGTTCTTTACACTTATAAAGATGTGGGACTGGTAAAGTTAAAATTAAAGTTGGCACACATTGTAGATGATGATTTCTTTAACAGAGATTTGTCTGATGAGGAACAGAAAATAAGCCAACAGGGGAAAGAAAGCTTCAGCAGCAGTAGAGCTAAAAACAGAGCCTGCTATGGCCATGGCTCAAAGCAAACCCACTGAGCCATGAAAAAGTAAATAATTATTTTGGCAAATGTCTCATTAAAAGGAAATCAGCTTGACTTAGCCTACTAAATACATATAAATGGTCTAGTAATGGTGATATCTGTATTGACTCCAACACCCACTACCGAGCTTCAATGTAAGCAGAGCTCTCATTAGTCTTGCGCTTAAGCTGCACCTGTATTCACAGTTAACAGAATTAACCCTAACCGCATCTGATTAGCCCACATCAGCATGGAAACCACACATGCTCAAACTGAAATCTGATCCACCACCAGCCAGCAATACAGCCGCTCTGCTATTCACATTACTTGAGATTCCCTGATAAGAAAATAAGTCACTGCAGGCAAATCTTGAGAAGTTGTCAATTTATCTTGTCCAGACCTCAGCCCTTGTCTCTGTCTTATTATTCTGTTCTCTCAAGATAATAAGAAGCAAAACCAGGAATGAACATAAACAGTTTACGTCAATAATGTTCAATTAAAAAAATCTAATTCAATCAGCTTGACTGTGCTCTAAACGCTGAATGTATTCTCTTTAAGAATACAGAAAATCAAACATCAATACATATACCTGAGAAAATGAAATCACATAAATTAATAAGAAAGATTCATATACCTTTATTAACCCTTGACGTGAATCAGTGAATTTCCAGCTAAAAATTAAAACGTCTTCTCAGGATGTTCTCAGAATGGTTTTAAAAAGTTGTTAGAACATTATTTTGTAGGGTTCCACAGATGAAAGTCTTTTGTGATGTCCTCACAATGTTACAAGAACTTTCCCATTTTGTTATAGTAAATGTTTACATCTTTCGTTCATTGTTTTTCCTTATCTTTTTAACTCAAATCTTGCTTTAGGACAGATGTTACCAACCCTGGTCTTGGAGCTCTACCTTCCTGAGAGGTTAGTTCCAGTCAAAATCTACAACACTCCACAAACTGCCTAATAAACTCCTTTAGATATCTTTGATTGGCTGGAGCATAAAGAAAGTGGGAAGAGACTACATGTTAAATGCAGATTGGGGCTAAATATGGCAAGAAAGTAGATTTCCAAGAGGAGGGTTGGTGACCACTGCTTTATGACATCCTAAATGTGTAATGTCCTAAACAGTAAATTAAGTTTTATTAGGTCACATTACACTTCAAAATTTCTACAAAAATGGATGGACCAAGTACATGCATTGCTTGCATGTTCTCTGCATGTGGTTATTGCAATGGCATACTAAGTGCCAAAAGCATTTATCCTGATGAATGTATTTTAATTTTATACTTAAGTCATAATAAAACAACTTGTTTGTTAATGCTCAAGAATTTGCTCCTAACATAAAATACACCACAGTGAGTCATAGAAGACAGACTATTAACATATTCAGCTTAATAACTTCTCTGAACCTGTGTTTCCAGGGTCATTTTCCCAACGAAAGTTGAGTACCAGTCATTCTGATATAATATTCATTACACAACAGATATTTTTCATTTAGAACCTGACACCATACCAGTTTCTTCAACTATTATTGTGGAAAGTATTCACCAGAGGTTGTATCATCAGAAACAATGTTTACTCTTGTGGAAGCTAAAAATGGTGCGATATCATCTGATGCTGGCTGTAAATTGAGGATAGAATGGGTCCTTTAAATATGGGACTATATTGTTTATGTTACAGCTATACCTTTTGTACACACAGCTGTGCACGGTGGCTTCCCAAGAGCATGGATGAAGCACTATTATAAACAAATTAGAAAGGTCACATTCCTGTAGACTTCCACATAGGACAGAGCTCTCTTCTCTGAAGCCAAACTTAAAAAAAACTTGTATACTTAAAAAAAAAATAAAGTTTTCTTACCTCAAAGGATGCTTATGACACTTTTCCTTTAAGAATGTAAAATTTACAACTTAAGTGATAGCATACCAACCACAATGTAAATTGGTAAATTTGGGGGGCGGGGGTTGTCTTGCCTTGTTTTTGCCAAATCAAGGCAACACTTTTGTCATCAGAGCCCCTGGGCACATGTCAATAATATCCTGGGATAATCTTTACTTGATCATTAGTTAACTGAATATTTTCAACTTCCAAAAGCTACTGTTTATGTTCACAGCATGGAATATATTCTACATGTTTAATTATGTTTTTGATGGACCTTTCAGTCATGCTAAATTCAATCCCTGGGCAAAAGATCGCTTGTTTGTTGATGAGCATGCCATTGCTCCACTCTGTGAATTTTGTCTTCACAATGTGTTGGACTGATATAGAACCTTTCACACTCAATATGTTCTCACCCACGTTTAGCCCAAAATTTCTCATGACTATCCCCAGCCAAGTTCTCTCATTAGAATATCACATCTTGCTTTTGAGTGCTCATTTCAAGAATGCCAATCAAGCAAGTGTCTTAATTAAGTATATGTTTTAGTGTAAGATACATGGATGCACTGCTAAAACACACACATATGTACAGAAACATCCTGCCTGTTACCCCTTAAAAACAAGCCACAAAGCCACTAAGATGCTTCAGCGACAACTGTGATGACACACAGCAGACATTTCAGTGTGCCTTTGAGAAGAGGTGATGTATAGAAGGACTGAAGTCAGCCTCTAGAGACCACTGTCCCTTGAAATAGTGTGTTGTGACAGTCAAGTGGCCTATGTCTCTTTTAAGCCAAAGTGACATCAAAGCAAAAAATCAACAGGAAAGTCATTCAAGACAAATGTGCTTTCTGTGACATTGTTTTCCTTCATCCCTGTAGACCAGTAACGCAGCTGTCAGTAATCAACCCATTAAGTTCACAAGAACATAATAATGAGCCCTTGTCATGCATCTTGAGGCACCAGTCAGTAGATTAGCAAAGCACATATAGGGGTCCTCAGGTTATGACACAATTCTGGTCTTAGGACAGCGACAAAACCTGAATTTTGGTACAAGCAGAAACACACCCTAGCCTAAATCACGTACCTATCCTAACACAGTTGTATAAGTGAGTCATTTGGTATCGGGCTGCACAGAAAGACAGAAAGAGTTGATTGTCAGAGTCTAAAAGATCTTCTATTTTGGAAAAAAAAAAAACGCTAATCTTAGTCAAGTGATATGGTACATCACAAATTTAGCCCACAAGCTAGCAAAATGAGTACAAAACAAGCGCTATTTGTTTTCAGTTGTATCTATACCGGTCCATGAAAATATTGTTTTACATGAAACTGGTCCATGGCGCAAAAAAATGTTGGGGGCTGCTGATCTTGAACATAGAAACACGACTAAGCCACAGAAAAAGGGAAAGTACATTAATATACTTTACTTGTACACTGTACTGTACTGAGGGACGCGAACTCCCTCACTCATATGCTGCTTTACTGTGTATTCTTTCACTGTGCACAACCAAACTAGTTCACCTAAAAAGTTTTTATGGGAGTGATGGGAGATGTACACTCGAAACATTGTACGTCGAGACTGTCGTAACCCAAGTCTTGTTCTGTACTTTACCGACATTCATCCACATATTTTCAAACACACAATGTTCAGCTTCTACCCTATTTGAGAATAATGACCACTGGAGTTTCTGGCACTGCAGACAAGCTTTGTGTGAGTGTGTGTGGAGAGAGGATTTACCACTGGCACGCCCCTACTAGTGTTACAGAAAGTGTATAGAATAGGGATAGGAACCAATGTGGGCTATCCGGGTGTTGTTGGGGGCTCATATATAACGAAGTTTTAAGTAGGGGGAAATGGGTTGTGAGGTTAGGTGGAAGGCAATCATGCATCTGTATCAAGTCACAAACTGGACAAACAAAATGGACCCATTTGTCTAATTTATTTTTCATTATTCTTTTCCCTTTTCCTTCCTTTCCCGATTACTTTATTATATCTATCTTACCATTTTTCAAAGATGCTTCTGTTGGAGTTCATCAGGTAATTCTGACAAAAGCATTTTGCCCTATTTGACTCATGTATTGTTGGCCAAATCAAGATGTCTGTCAAACAGAAACTGAAGAATATTAAATTTTACTTCAGTAATGTATCAGACAAAGTTACAAAAATGTTTGATATGAAATGAATCATTGGCAATACAAAGTGCTTTATGTGAGTTAGATGTGTTTGGACTGCTAAATCTGAGTCAAGTGGTTCTTAAGAGCTCTTAATGGTCTTTAGATTGGGTTAACAGAATGTTGCTGGGTTCGAGATGAGAGCCAGTTTTAGGGCCTGACCTGAGATTATTAATGGATGCTGATATTTTTAAAAGCAACACATAGCAACATAGTGCAATATATATTTTATTAAATCAGTATGTAAAAATAGTTCAACTGATTTCTTTGCTCATATAATATAAATATGAGTTTGTGATTGTGCTACAGCTCACAAGATGTTTCCATTTGTTCTTCGCTGTTCTTCAAAAAAAGAGCATTCTACACCCCCTAAAAGAATTGGCACAGGGCTTGTCATGCTTTGTGCTTAATGAAGTCTACAAGAAGAGCATTCATTTGCACAAGTGTTTTAGCAAAAGGTCAGCGCAATCTTTGATCCTCACACACACAGTATACGTGCAGTGCATTACAAATAGTTGCACAATGTGCAGCATTCTAGTAATTATGTAGATTATTCACATTTTCCTTGGATATATGCCTTTGCCCTCAAGGTATTCCTTACATAGATAATTTGATGTGTTAGAAGGGATGATTTTACAAAAAAACCTGTAACACACTGAAATTAATGAACTGAAGATACACTTTGGCTAAAATAAAAAGAATATTGTAATAATGTTACAAGAACATGTAAGAAAACTTTTTTCTTGTTTAAAGGACATCTCTCTGCTGATGATGTATCTTAGGGGAGGAAGTAAATGTTTACTACAAGTGCTTTAGAGTGCTATGATTACTTTCGTCCGAAGTGTCTATGTTGCCACTAGCCTAAAACTGTTGTTATGAAAGTGCTGCTCTGAAAGTGCAGCTCACACAGTCATCGCTGATAAGATAAATGTACAATACAAAGTAAAAAATTCTCTAATTTAGCGTTGAACGCTGGAGCACAAGCAAAAACACTCAGCAACAGCAACTTCTCCACTGAAAGGTCAAACACAGTAGGGATTCCCAATGATTGTGTGATGTATTTGCATAATGCAGGCTGTGTTTTGTATGGAGATAAAGGTGATGGATGAAAAATACAAAAACAATACAAAACTGTTAATGCCATCAAGCCAATCAGCACAAAGGCTTCCATATTGCACCACAGAAAAATAAATTATAAAACCTAATAAACACTAGTTTTAGGCTGGAATACTCTTTTACTACTGCCATTACTGTTAATACTACTACTGCTGCTGCTGCTGCCGCTATAGCTAATAATAATAATAATAATATTAATAATAATGATGATGCACTATTCATTTTAGCTCTAAAATCTCAAACTGTCTCACAGAGGAATCAAACAGAAAGAAATATGGGAGAAATGGTTGAAAAAGGTGAGTAAAAAATAAGTGATAACTTGTCCTGTATCTGTGGATGTGTCACTATAAGGGTCAACATAATTGTCTGTCACCATCACTAAAACCACAGGCTGCCTTTCTAAAATGTGGTGAACACGTCCCTGACACAAACACTAATCTAAGGGATCCTCCTCTTGCAGAGGGCGCGTTCAGAGTGCTGCAGTCTTTTTTGTGCCAATGTCATAATAGCACAGTGGACTCCTTTCATCTTCCCTGCAATGTGCCGCACATTCGGAAGCTGCCGTCAGGCTTAATGGATGCTCAAACCATACTGTAGAGAAAAGAGCACTCAATCTTTCACAACATCCTCCCAAATACACATAAACATCACAAAAGCAAAGCTTTATTGATAACCTGACCAGAAAGCCTCTTTTTTGTTTTTGGTTGCTGGGATATTAATGCACACTCTAGTCCATATGTCCATTTTTTGATGGTGCAACTAAAACCACACAGAAATCTGTGACTGCATTAAGACAGCAGGCTGAAATAACAATTGTGAATGACGATTCTCGAATATGTGTTTTGGTGACTCTGTTCACACAGCAATTTTACAAATGACCCACTTAGAGTTGTGTGTAAGCTACATTCAGTAATTAGCTGTGAACCAGGTGCAGTAGTCTTCATTGTAACAACACAAAAGTGTGCAGCACACAGCTTATGAGGGAAATGTGGTAAGGTTACTGACTGTTGCTTAGTGAAGAAACTGAAAAATAAACTCTGAACAAGTTGGACAGAGTTATCTGAATCTACCCACTGTTTTAATTACAGAATAATCTTAATCTGGGTTTTCTGTGACCTTGTGGATGATTACATTTTTTGGAGTGAGCTGTGTTGGTCAACTAATCCTGGGGCGGTTACAAATGGTCATGAATTTTCTGCATTTGTGCACTGATTATCTGACCTTGGGTTGGTGTCCAATATCTTTATAGATGGTTTTGTAACCTTTTCCAGCCTGATGAGCATCAACAACCTTTTTTTTGCTTGTGCCACAACACACTTCCACAAACAAGTGATGTGAAGATCAAACTTTGACAGATCCCTGCTCCTTAAATATCCCTTGGATTGAAAACGCCAGACTCTAATTTCGCATTCAAATGAACTGTTAATCGCAGAGGTTCACACACTTTTCCACCCACAGGTATGAAATATTGCTTCATTTTCATGAATAAATACATGACCAAGTATTATACTGTTGTCTCATTTGTTTAATTAAGTTCTCTTTATCTACATAAAGTAGAGTTTGAAATGATATTTATATATTCAATGACCCCTGTTCTTTGTTTCAAGCTAGGCTATCAGGCTGTGTTAGACTAGTGTATTATCTGTGCTGTCCACAGACTGGCATCAATAGGTTGTCACAAGAAAATGCCAACTGCTGTGAGGAGAACCTCATACTTTTTGGCATTGGTTGTTTAACCCACTTCGAAC
>JBBPCY010095414.1:0-21641 GCA_037974405.1 Brachyalestes nurse
GTGATCACCTGAATCACATCTTATTTAATGAGGAAAAGTATAAAAACACTGCTGTAAACAACACTCTCCTCTCACAATGAGACCAGTTGGATGGAAAAACACCACTAGAAGTATGTCAAAGGTAATTATTGCCATCTTAAGCGTGAACAAGAGATTTGTCTTTGAATTATTTAAGTTCTATAAAAACTGCATCATTTCTCTTATTTTGATGTATTATCATTTCCTTTAAAAATATGCTTTAAAGAGCAATATTTTTATTTGGAAATTAGGAAAAATATTGTCATGAGTTCTTAAAACAAAGTGTTCAGTTAAATACATGCACTTACTAAAGATAAAACCTGAGAAACTGAACATTTTTGCAGTGGTCTCTTATTTTTTTTCCATTTTTGCTGTATGTGGGTGTAGTGTAGCCTGATGAATGCTGCCCTTCTGTAGTGTGTTACCAAAGAATGTCTGACATGAAAAAGGTTCATTTTGAGCCTTCTTTTGATTTTTCTAATGGGCTTTAAGTGCAAAGAGCGTCTGAAATCAGGTAGTGACCGTTTTTGCATTCATCCTGACAGCCCATCACACTCACCCTCAATGTCACCTCACAAAAGTGAGTTACCCCAAACCACACAGTGAGCGACATCAGAGTACCAACACTGTCTGTTGCTTCATAAAAGTGGCAATTGACTTATCATCATACTGTCCCTCATGTATGTATGTGCGTGTGTGTGTGAGTGTGTGAGAAAGAGAGCATGACTCAAGACTCATTAAGCTATAAGCGCTATAAGTTCTGGCTTGAACGTTTTGCGTACCAGCGCCTATTAGAACATCAGACACAAACTTTATTCTCAGGTGGAAGTCAAGAAACCATCTCCATTAAGTGTTTTTGTTCCCTGAGCTCCACTTATACATGTGGGTTTATATAACAAAAACAATCATTGTTTGTTTTCAAATGACCATTTTTTTTAACCTTTATCGTTTTTATGAAGTTTAATATTAATTCAGTTAAACATGCTGCTTTTATTGCTGTATCTTTCAGAATGCTACCCTGTATTGTGCAGTCTTTGCTGAAACACTCCTTATAACTTCAGTTTGAATCTGTAAGGCTTTACACTGTCAGTTGAATATGTAGATGTGTGTAAAAGAGTCAAAAACAATGAACCTAAATCCTGTTTTCATTTTAGCTGTTTTCATTTTTCAATGCGCTGGATGGACTGGAGAGTGACATTTTGAATGACTGACCATTCAACTTTTTAGTAACAGTGTTTACTACATCAGACTCTTAACAGTTGTTTTGCCATGGCGTGGGCTGTCTGTTCTCCTTTGTACTATTAACATTATTTTGCATGTTACTATGCCCTATATTGTCTTGCCTTACAAATTCATCACACTGTATTGTAAGTAAGGCTGACATAAGTGGTTCTATTAGTAATTAGGTAATCTCACAATTATTGTGACTAAAAATAGAAATAAAGGTACAGTACAAATGGACTTGCATGCAGAATCTTAAAATTACAGATACTACTGTAAGCCTTTCAGCAGGCTTAACCGTGTGTGTGTATATGGAAGAGATGGGAAAGTCATCTTTTATTTATTTACATACTATTGTGTCCTCTGCATTTAACTCATTCACCATGCACCCAGGGAACAGTGTGTGGGCACTGACAGTCCTGGGATTTGAACCCGTGGCCTTCCAATTGAAGGGTCAACTCCTTAATCACCTGGCCACCAGCTGTCCTCGCTTCTGTTTTGTTTAATGCCTTTGGTTGGTGATTATATTGTCACCATTGTTGTTGTTGTTGTCGTTGTTGTTGCTGTTATTGTGTATCCTGCTTCAGCAAAGCAGCTTTGGGTCTGAGAAAGACATTACATTTGTTTACTAGAATTCTTGACTTCAGCCTAAATTCCAGACGTTCTATTTATATTATTCCTAAGCAAAATTCAAGCTGCGTTTGATTTGCTCTACCATACACTTACGAGACACTACTATCAGAACCGCACAGCTTTCATGCTTGACGTCAGGATTTATATCTTTTTCTTGTGTTTCCATGTTTCGCTGTAGAGCACGTGGGCCGCGCTGTGAGCGCTGTCAGACTGTGTAACGTGGCTGGTGCGAAGCCAAAGGAGGGTGACAGCCCGATTGCACAGCCATCATTGCAAACTGTCTGTCATCATGGGTGACGGCCGGCTGAGGGGGCGGGGCCTCCCATGCAAAGTGTTCCGTCAGAAAGAATGATGAGCGCTTCCTCTGATGAGAGAAACATCCAGTCCTGTCTCTTTCTGTCCCTCTTTTTTTCTCCCTCTCCCTCTCCTCTCTCTCTCTTTCTCAAACACACACACACACATAACACACACTCACACACACTCACAGTGCTCACTGTCATTGCTTCAAGGAGTCACTGATCATAAGAAATTAACTCTTTGATCACTTCCATATGGACAGTCGGCTCTGCAAACTGAGTTCATAATAGCAGCCGCACAATTCAAGATGAGCACACGTGTTATAGTGTATGGTAACTTCTGTCCATCTTGTCATCTTGAGCACTGTGTCAGGAAGAAAACAGTTTACACCAAAAACACTATCATCTGCATACATAGCCACAACATTAAAACAACGACAGGTGAAGTCAATCAAATTCATTAATTCATTACAGTGCCATCTGTCAACGTGTGGGAAATATTAAGCAGGAAGAGAACAGTCCGTTCTTGATGTTTATGTTTTTGAAGCAGGAAAAATGGGTGAACATAAGGATCTGAGCAATTCTGAAGCAAGCCAGATAGTGATGGCTAGGTGACTGGATCAGAGCATCTCAAAAACAGCAGGTCTTGTGAGGTGTACCTGGTATGCAGTGGTTCATACCAACCAGAACTGCTGCTACTGCTTAGATATCACAGAACACTTACAGAGATCTAGTGAGTCCATGTCTCAGTGGGTCAGAGCTGTTTTGGTTAATGTTATGGCTGACAGGTGTATAGGATTTATTTAGATAAAGATAGGGCAGAAGGTCTGGTGATTAGGGCGTTGCCCTTGTGATCAGAAAGTTGTGGGTTTGAACCCCAAGACTGTAACTGGCACCACTGAGGTACCATTGAGTAAGGTACCAGCCCCACACACTGCTCCCTGGGTGATGCAGCACTGGCTGCCCACTGCTTCACTTGGTGAATAGGTTAAATACAGAAAAATCATTTTACACTGTGTGCTGTGGTGTGTTCACACGTGACTATAAGAGCCACTTTGCTTTAAAGGACAAAGTCATTCACAAGAGTATAGTATTTAAATATTCTTCTTCCACTGTCATTCTGTGCCTCTCTTTGTGGGATTTTGATGTTTATTGTCATGGTTATTCAGTGCATCATCTCTAACTGTACTCAGCTCAACAGTCTCGTCTCTATTGTAAGATCCTCAGCTCCAGTATTCTCTCTCCCTCGCCCCTTACTCTCTCTCTCTCTCTCTCTCTCTCTCTCTCTCTCTCCCTCACTCTCTCTCTCTCTCTCTCTCTCTCTCTCTCTCCCTCTCTCTCTCTCTCTCTCTCCCTCACTTTCTCTCTCTCTTCCTCTCTCTCTCTTTTTCGTGTGCACTTGTAATGTATTAGTTCCATCCAGACTATTTAGATGTCTGTCCTCTGATGTCAGTCTAATCACTTTAATGGCTTCATGATAACTCTTGTGTAACCATATTTTCCACCGCTGTTGGAGTTCATTTCAGAACCTTTGGTGAAACTGCTCTGATTTATTGATGAAAGAACAATGAACAATTGCTGTACATTCGCTAAAAAACAATATCTATATGGAGTCATTTTTTTCTATTTTTCAATCATTTTGCAGGACTTCACCTACACATTACCACACTTCAGGGTTGCCTGATTGTTTTGAATATTTCCAGCCAAATCTCCCACCTAAATGCATGGGAAACACCCCTAAGTGCATTAAAAAGACCCACCTAACTCCAGAAATGAAGTATTAAAATATAGTTGATGGTTATTTCAATATTAGACTAAAACAGCTGAATGAACACAACATAAATCATGCTATAGCCCAGTCATCTCATAATCTTTTTTCATTTTTTTTAAACAATGAAAGCCAGATGCTGTCACATCTGTGCCGTCTCTGCCATACCCCCAGCGGTCGAGTTCACCGGACCTCTGAGCTGGGGTTTCCCTGCCACCTGCCCCTGTCTACATGTTGTTATGTTTTGGTTTGGGGCGTTGTTTGGTGTCTGCCTCCGTGTTCTCCGTGTTCTCCCAGTGATTCAGTAAGGATTGTTTGGTGTTTGTGACAGCCGATCCAGCAGCCCGGGGTGCGGTCACCAACACACCAACACAATCATGTTCGTCAATGTTGCTCTCTCTTCCTGGCTCAGCGGTCTGAGAATGAACTCCAGTCTCCTCTGTGGCAAGCAGTTCTCCTCATTGATCTGTTTCAGTGGACTTTGACTTGGCTATTTGTGTCTCTCATGTTTCCCTAGCATTAACCAGAGAGGTTGAAGCATCTGTAGCCTGGAACTATTTGGCTTTGCACAATCCAGAGCTTCTGCACTATCCCTGCACTATCACTATCCCTACTGGACTATCCCTGAACTGAACGGGTCCCTTCCTCGTGACTCAGAGAGAGAGAGACTGATTGTATTTCTGTTCTAGCCGGCCCGTTGCTTTCAAGTGACCGTTCATGTGCTTTTTTACAATTAAAGCCTTTTGTGTTTTGTTTAACTCCTCCATCTGTGTCCTCCTTCCCTGAGACGACATGACAGATGCAATACCATTACTTTCCATTAGCACCTTTATATCATTGGCACTAAGCTAGCAGTGATGTACATTCACATTGTAGGACAGTTTCAGCTTAAAAAATGAGATGTTTTAAGTTTGGAACAGACATCTAAATAACCAAGTTTTTACTTTGCAAGTTGGAACTTAGTGAGTTCAAAAAGTGTTTGAATCAAGAAAATGGGAAAAGTGTAATATAAATAATCGGTAAACAGTAGACAAATGAGTAATATGAAGTTATCCACATTTATAAAGTTGTTTGCAGTTATTTTATCAACTGTTTGTCAAGAGAAAGCCAAGTGAAAACTCATTTAAAGAGTAATTATAAGTTTATAGAATCTAATTATTGGCCTTGCTGGCTGGATGCGACACTGACAGAGCGACCTCACTTTATTATTTCAGCAGTTGTGGATATGAGAATATTAATTTGGGGTGTATAATTATGCTGCACGTCAGTTTGAAGGGGTATTATGTATGCCCCCTGGTGGTTTGATAACAGTTCCATAGTGACCCAACATAGCCTTGTTTCGATCTGGCCTTGTCCATAAATCAGTGGAAAGTCGTTGAGTACCTTCATCAAGGGTCACTTCATCAAGTAGACCAAACAACAAAAGCATTTTAGAACTTTTTAAAGCAATCAGTCATACCTTTCAGACTGGTGTGTGTGGCAATATTCTCTTCTCAATGGAAATTAATAATATGTATATCAATCACAAAAAAAGAAGCCCACTTTGGCAGCAAAGCACCAAATCTTACAACCCTGGCATAATGGATCACCTGTCCTGGAGGAAGATGATATCTGGAGGTTAGACTCTGAAACTCCTCCCTCTGTTACACATCCACACAATAATTGGTGCAATAACCTGATGCTTCTTTGTTGTGCAATTTCTTATTGGGTTTTAAATAATTCTCATTATGTGTTACTTTCTTACTAATACGTGCAACAATCTACCATGTGCAATACTGTGCAATTTTCTTATCGGGTGCTAAATCACTTCATTGTGTACATTATCTTCTTCTTCTTCTTCTTCTTCTTCTTCTTCTTCTTCTTATTATTATTATTATTATTATTATTATTATTATTATTATGTGGAATAACCTTAGAAGGTGATATATCACTACTTATGTCAATATTACAGATCTACTACTGATTACATACAATGACATACTCCATACTCCCTTTGTATTACTAGTAATTCACTTAACTGTAAGTAATGAAAGTGTTCATACCCAAAATTTGTGTTTTTCATATTGGGTGAAAGATTTGATTTTATTTAGACTTTCTGTATTATTGTTCTTGTTTCTGTGTGTCTGTGCAGTCATAACAATTTCCTCTGGCATCAATATAGTTTTCTGATTCTGATTCTGATAAAGGTCCAACAATCTCTACTAGCTAGTGATAGTTCCAGTTACAGAGTGCTCGCCAGTAGGGGTACACTCTACTGTGTGGTAGTTTCTGTAGCTTTAATTGAACCACCTACCATACCTCTTTTGACAGAGCAACCTTTGAAAGCACCACTGCAGCATGGCATATCCTGCAGCCTCTTATAACCAAGACCGTTCAATTTCAAGTTAACAAAGCACAAGGCTGCAAAAAACCTGAGAGTCTACTTTTCGTACTTTCCAAGGATAAGAGCCTCTTTAATGCAGAAACTCGACAGAATGTGACACGAAGCCTAGCGCTGTAGCTGATAATGCAAGCTAGGCTTTTCATGGGTTACTGTCTGAGCCGGCTGAATCATCTTTTATCTTCTTGTTTGCAACAGTTTGAAGAGTGGGACGGTAGTGAGCACAACAGAGGCTATTGTTGTGTTGGATAATGACTCAGTTTAATTCAATGTTTTCAAAATAGGGAGAAACTTTGTTTTGGCATACCTTTAAAATGTTCTGACGTTTTGCTGTTATTACTGAACAGTGGTAGAACCAATTGCACTGGACTAGGAAAGTTCGTTTTAGGGCAACTCTAAAAAAAAAAAGTGTCATCTGACAGGGCCTTAGTGGATTACTAACTCCTTCTCTAGTAAAATCTTGGTTTACTAGTAGCTCTTAAAGTGGTTTACTAGTGTGAGAGATGTGTTTTCCTGTACATTACAAAACCCTCATGTACATAGCTCTGGATAAGAGTGTCTGCCAAAATGCTGAAAATGTAAATGTAAACGTAAATCTTGGGGAAAACAAAATGAGTATGTTTATATGATTGAGATTTCCCATCGTAAAAATAGAAAAGTGTACCTCAGTGGCTGAGCTGGCCAGACAAAGGAGTTGGATCTGATTTGCTGCATATCAGCTCTGCATCCAAGTCATTAGTGTCCCAGTATTCCTCATGTGTCTCATTGTGTGGCTTTATGTGAGCTCTGAGTACTAATAAAAGGTAAAAATAATAATAAAAGAGGGTTCTCAAGTGGTACAACTGTTCGGTCATGAGTTCCATCCCCATTGGTGCGACAGCCAGCCATGGCTGGGAGTGCAAGACTGTGCAATTGGTTTTGCCCTTTCTGGGTGGATAGGATGGCCTCCCAACACTCAGCATCAGTCCTAAGATGTGTCCGAAAAGTGCACTTGTCACTCGTTCACTCATTCACTACATAGTGTTTGCTATATAGGGGGCTAAATAGTGAACAGGGGGAGGTGACGTTTAGTTAATTTCGGACACTCGGGATGTAAAATTTTTACTAACTGATGCTTAAACAGCGAACCAGATCTTGGCAGTTTATCTCTGTCGCATAAACACACGTCTTGTCTCTCTAGTTCAGACACAGCCTGCACATGAGGCGAGGTCTGGTGATCCGTCCGGGGGGCACTGCTGTCCTCTGCGGAGAGAGAGAGAAAGAAAGTGTGACTGAATCTCCTCCGTTTGAAGCGCAACTTTCCCCCGTCTCTCCTCCCTCTGCCTCGCTCCTCTTCTTAACTTTCGTGGAATAAAAGTAGTGTGCAGTGTGTACAAATAGTGCATTCGTTCACTATATAGTGCATGATGGTATATGTGTATTCGTGTAGTGTACAGTGTCTGTACACTAGATTTTGGCTCGTCGTCGCATGGCAATTTTGTAGTGCACTAACTAGTGGGTGAAACTGACGGTTGGAATTTCGGACAACACTACAAAATAGCTGATTCACTACATAGTGCCCTACGTAGTGAACGAGTGCACTTTTCGGAGACAGCTCTAGTCGTCATGAGTGTCTTTTAACTGATGTAACAGGATTGGCAAAAAGTATTCTCATTGAGCCGTCCAATGATGTTGCACTAATAGCAATTCACATGACTCAGGGCAAGCATGTGTTAGTCTTTACTCTCCCAGTACTAGTCTTCACTCTCCCAGTACTAGTCTTCACTCTCCCAGTAGTAGTCTTCACTCTTCCGGTACTAGTCTTCACTCTCCCAGTACTAGTCTTCACTCTCCCAGTACTAGTCTTCACTCTCCCAGTAGTAGTCTTCACTCTCCCAGTACTAGTCTTCACTCTCCCAGTACTAGTCTCCACTCTCCCAGTACTAGTCTTCACTCTCCCAGTACTAGTCTTCACTCTCCCAGTACTAGACTTCACTCTCCCAGTACTAGTCTTCACTCTCTCAGTACTAGTCTTCACTCTCCCAGTACTAGTCTTCACTCTCTCAGTAGTAGTCTTCACTCTCCTGGTACTGGTCTTCACTCTCCCAGTAGTAGTCTTCACTCTCCTGGTACTGGTCTTCACTCTCCCAGTAGTAGTCTTCACTCTCCCAGTACTGGTCTTCACTCTCCCAGTACTAGTCTTCACTCTCCCAGTACTAGTCTTCACTCTCCCAGTAGTAGTGGTCTTGTGCCACTGGGGAAGCTCCTAGCTAGAATTGAGCGTGACTGAATTGGGGAAAACCCCCCGCTCCTCTTAGAAAACCACTAAATGAACTGTGGGTTTGTTCAAAAGAGCATGCAGTCATTTCTTAAAGGTGCAAGAGTATTTCAAGTCCTATGACAGCACTTTCCGAGTTAAGCTTTCCAATAGCCATGTCCCCTTCTCGAAAGCATAATCCGCCCGGCCTGGTATTAGCTGTTCATATACCATTTGCGACATTGTCAGGGTTGGGGAAGGGGGCATTGGGGGTGTTGGGGGGGCTACCACTTAGCTGCACTCACCCTGGAGTGAGTAATGAATAGGAATCTTTTCCGGTGCACAATTTTCTCTGGCGTGATGAGGCTGATTGTACGTGTCACTCCGCTGCGCGGGGGACGTAATTAGTTAGGAAAGGTTCAATAACGGAGTGTGTAAAAGGCCTGTCATGCTACCCTGCGCCGTCTTCGGCTCAGACACGGGACTAATCTTCATTATCAGAGTGTTCAAAGGGGCCTTCGCTGGCGAGGAGAGACTTTCTGGAACGGATCGACAAGAAAGACCTCAAATAACACGTTATCCACGTTTTTGGGTGTAATATTAAATCCAGTGATGAGTTTGGCCAAACATCCTGGATAGGGGTCTCATAGCAATTTGATTCAATTGTAATCCCTTAATATTCTATTTCCTCACTGTGGGAAAAGGAACATTTTCAGTCGTCCAGCTGGAAAAAAACATTCTCCGGATCATGCTGAATGGCTTATTTCATAATTTCAATTTGATTTCAGCCTCAAAGAATTTACTTCTCTATTATGATTTCTTTGAGCACAGTAAATAAAATATGATCTTGTTTATTGTAAAACAACAGCTTCTTTCATCAGTTTTAATTAGACATTTCGTGCTTTAAATCATTTATGACAGATTTTATGATTATTTTGACAGTTGTTATGAATATTAAAGGGTTTTTTGTTTGTTTGAAATTTTTTTTTTCATATTTTAAAAAGCTGAAAATGTGTAGATAAAACAGATAAGCAAAATTTACTTCATCATAAATTTAAATGAAACAAATATGCAAATCTGAAACTTTTCTTTTTCCAATAGAAAGTATATTCATACTAGTTTCAGGATATTTAGGGAGATGTGAAGAAATAGACACAGTATTACTGCTTATTTCTGGAAATCTTACAAAGCAAATTGTCCATTGTCAGATCTTGTCGTTCATGAGAATTAAATATCACTTATCAGTTATTGAGATTGGGTTCTCATTTTTAATATGCTTTTGACTATTTTGAGACTTTTTTGCAATCAAATCCCTCTTACATCTTACTCAGTATTTATTCCTTGGGTTGTATGTATATCTGTTAAGCTTATTTTATGCTCTGTGTAAGCCAGTATCAGTTTTGTTTAACCCTCCATTTTTCATAACTTTCATTATCATAATTCTATAGCAGATCAAAAAGAAGTAGACCCAGTCATTGAGAGCTTGGTGATGTGAAACACTCAATTCAAGAGAAATATATAGAGTCAGAGTGGCTCGCAGTGCTGCTAATAGGTACCAGATACATTCTGCTGAATTAAAGGAAATGGCCTCAGGCATTTATTATGGCTTTTCATAAACATAAGGCTTAAAATGTATTTTAAGATCAATTCATGATGGAAGGGTACATGCATGATACATGCATGATTTCATTTAAAAACACGTGTAAGTTCGCTGGTGGCTTCAAACCACCATTATGGAGAAATGTAGTGTCCTGGACGAACCTTTACACGAATCGCCCAAAATGAAGTTTACATGTAATGTTCTGTTTTTCAATAAAGGTTTCTAGAATCAATTACAATCATTCCAAAATACTGATCAATGCATGGATGTGTTTTTACCCTCCTGGTCCTGAACTCCAGATTTATGTTTTCTCCAGCAATCAACTTGAAATTTCCTGCTGATGGCAGGGGTAGGAGTAATGATCTGCAAACGATAGTACACTCTGGTGGTGCATGTATTCTTCTCTCTCTCTCTCTCTCTCTCTCTCTCTCTCTCTCTCTCTCCCCCTCTCTCAGCGGAGAGTAATCGTACCCATCTGCTGAGAACATGCGGGATTTGTGTCGATGATTGCGCCGTGACATGATAAATAATGGAAAGTCTTTGTTTCAGCAAAACGACTCAATCAAGGGGGATTTGTCCAATTATGATCCTGGTAAGTGATCAAGATTTCGCAGACGGGTCCAGTCCCCCTGAGTTTGCTTTGAAGTACATCTAAGTGATCGCTGTTATATCAATATTACATTGCTGCTCGCTGGCATCCATTCGAAAGTCTGCAGAAAATATACTGAAAGAATGTAGGAAGATATATAAGCACTGCAGTTTATGATGATACTGTGCATCCCTAGATGTCTGCATGAGGGCCAAGCTGAGTGCATGCATCGTTTACTGAAATCTAGACGTTTGGCTGGTAATTTAATGCCCTGGCCTGTTTCTTTCCCCTGTTGTTCTGAGTCAAAGTCACATTTGACCTTAAAGTTTGATTAAATGGCCGATAAAACACAAAATGGTAGCAAATAGGCAGAGCTTTCTGAGTGTATTTACACACAAGCTGCCCGATTTCATCTACGCAGTACTTTCTGTTGACTGGAAGCTTTAAGTTTTCTGTTTGTGTTTGAATGTATCAAACCTTATGAACGTTCTAAAACATTTTGAAAAGGTTCTTTTATTGGGAAACATGATGATGAGTACCTTTTAAAACGGATTTTTCAAGTTTAGTTTCTTACCACCTACTCCAGACGATTATCCATGAGATATTTTACAATATTATTACTATACATATACATGATCTATTAATGTATATGTATATTAATGTACATTTATATACATATACATTAATATACATATGTATATGAATGTGTATGTATATTACTGTATATGTATATTAATGTATATGTATATAAATGTACATTAATATACAAATACATTAATAGATAATGTAAATAAAGTATTAATTAGCTTAATGTTTGGACCCCACTGGGCATTCTGCTAAGTTATGGTCCATAATTATTTATAACCTTAGAATTTGTACCATACACTTCCATCCATCCATCCATCCATCCATGCATTATCAGAGTTGCTTATTCATACCATACCATCCTGGTGGCCATAGGGCGGATGGTGTAGAAACACCCTGGACAGGTATCTAGTCCATTACTGGATGGACAAATGGACAGACACAATCACACGGGGGGGGACTTTAGTATCTCCAGTTCACCTGACATGCATGTCTTTGGACAGCAGGAGGAAACCGGAGCACCAGGCTGGTTTTTTGTCACATATTAATTTTTAAAGTGAAAGAACCAGCCTCACAATAATGGGCCAAAAACAATGCAATTTTATTTATAACTGCTTCATTTTAAGACTTTTGCTACATGAGCCATCTGTCTTCTGGCATATCTGAATGTGCATATTGTCAAGAGTACACACAGAAGCAAAGTAATGAATAGTGAGAAGAAAGTGAGTAGTAGTTACTGTTTAAGTAAAAGTAACTAGTATCTAGTAAGTATGTCAAACCCTGTTGCCAACAAATGAAACCATGGAATGCAAAACCGATAAAATTAGCTGGTTAATCAAATCGTAATCGAGTTTAAAAATCGCCCTGATTTTCTGCCATTGTGAGACAGAATACACATGTTAAAAGACCCTGTACCACGGCTGTATCTACCTTCGCCATTCCACCAGCACTTCGGTGCTGTCGCAAATTGCAAGTAGGCCCACATTCATCATACCATGCCCCAGTTCCATTCCTTTAAGTGGATGATAATGGAAACGTTATTGCCTCAACGTCCACAGCAGTGGACCTAAAATCAAAGCGCATCATGGCTGTGACAGCAATAACACAGGGAGGTTTGTAATATACACAGCCAGTCGCATCCCACATGTCTCTGGGACCACGAAGGCAGAAGGAAAGGTGGATTACATGCAGGATGGAAATAAATCAATCGGACATGCGTAAATCCATTTAGGAGTGATGGAAGGAAAAGGAGGTAGAGCTAAAGGAATTTCACTGGGGGGGTGGGGGGGTAGGAGGTGGAAGGGCGATGATCATGGGAGGGTAACTGAATAGGAGCAGGAATGTGGACAAGGGTGTCAAACAAATTGTTGTGATATGAAGATGCATGCCCTTTTCAGATAATTGGTTTAGATTGGTTCCCTGAAATATCAGGTAGAAAACTGATTTTCTAGACAAATTTGTTTTTAGCATTCGGACCAGAATATTATCCTGTATATTATCCAAGACACCACCAGGCAATGGTATGGACATGTTGGGAAATTTTAAATATATAGTATATGAAGTATATGAAAGTACACAAAAATATGCAGCCACATAACCGTTTGAGTTGTTCATTGGGTTCTGTTATAAGTGGATTTTTCAAGTTTTTAAATAAATTGTCCAGCGTTAAGATCAGGTTGAGTAATCTTTTAAGCATATAGTCCCACTGAAAGGTTCTTTATGATGGGTATGCAATTTTGATCTGCCACAGACCAAAGATAACCAATGTAGAGTCATTTCTTTGGTCGCCGCTCCAAAAAGGTGGTCCTCTTTTGTTGCACTGTCAGAAAGGCTTAAAGATTATCCTTGCCATGGTCTTGTGACTTAAGATCAAACATCAGACAGTGTCAGAAATTGGAGTGACCATCTCACAATGTGACTGAAGCCAACCAATAGGAACGAGGCATTAGCTTAGCTTCATTGTTTAGCACTATAGCAGCACACATGGATCATCAGAACCAGAAATATAATCATGTACACTGATGACATTTTATTCTCTCATATTGACTTCATGCAGTTGACATACACCAAGCATGATGTCATAACCAAGTTTATTAGATCCAAGGGCCATAGTATGTCTTGTAACTAAGTTATATGACTGCAGAAATCTCTGCAGGTGCCTTTAGGGAAACAAAGATGGTTATGTTATGGCCTGACCCCAAGGGACCCTTTTTAGTATCTTTGTTTTTGAGAGTGTAGGACAATTAAACAAGGTCACAATAAACAATATGCAATATTCCTATGCAATGAAGTATATACTCTAGGGAATCTATGGCAAGATGATAAAGAAATGATAATGGCAATGAGGATCAAGAGAAGAGCTGGAGCTGTACAGAACTAATTGCAGACTGATTGAAGGTTATATTTTGTTTTGTTTAGTTGTGTGTAGTTCTGTCCACTAGTTTAGTCCTGTCCAATACTGGCCACTACCTATATAATGCTATCAAACTGGGAGGGTGAAGTGAAAGTGACCCTTCTGTCACACATGAACACACCACAGCACACAGTGTGAACAGCACAAAATTCTTCCTCTGTATTTAACCCATTCACCAAGAGAAGCAGCAGGCAGCCAGGAGCACAGTGTGAGGGGACGGTACCTCGTGAACCCACGACTTCCTGACGGCGGGGCGGACGCCGTAACCAGGAGGACACCAGCTGCCACACTGTGAGGGCGGTCTCGTGCTTCCTCCTAGCCACACATTGACTGACTGGCATTAAGGGAACATCACTGAATAGCCCAACAACATCAGAGGAGCATGCTAACTTGTAGCCTAGTGATTAGGGCATTCGCCCTGTGATCAGGAAGTCGTGGGTTTGATTCCCTAGACTACTAAGCCCCTCTGAGGTACACATCCAGAGACAGCATTGCAACAGTTATGCTGTTTTGGCCGTGGATGGCATACACATATGATCTTTTGACAATACAGCTATTGTTGCACATGCCTGGAGCCAACCTTTGACCGGTACTGAGTGTGTATGTGTGTGTGTGTGTATTTCAGTAGAGCTTCTTCATTGCCTCTTTATTGTAAGCAGACTGGCCCAAATATCTTAAATCAAAGCCAGCAACCAATTGTCACCCTCATTTAACGGATCATTTAAAAACATTACCAAAGCTGCATCATGCCTAAAGACTGATTTGCCATTTGAGAGTAGTTCATGGTGTCCCCCCAGTTGATCTTCCTCCCCTGACGTCCGGTCTCTGTTACCCCTGCCGTTTAATAGAAACATATTGCTGAAATCTAGGGTTTTTTTTCAACTCTCTTTTTTCACTAAGAGGAAATACAGTCAGTCATATGCTTTGGATTGGCTTTTTTCTGTTTTCCTGATGATCTGTATGGAAATTACTGCTGACAGTGGGATAATTATGGCATGAATGCTGTCCTGTGGCCAGCTCATAAATATGAAATACATCAGCGAGGCGTTTTTCAAAGGGATGTAGCACAGCTTGAGTCGGACCCAGACAGCATGGGGTTGGTTCTGGTAGCTATGGAGATAATGGGTGTGTGTGTGTGTGTGTGTGTGTGTGTGTGTGTGTGTGTGTGTGTGTGTGTTTTGGCATGCTCTTGTCACTGAAGCTTTTGATGGACCTTGATGTCTTGGTCTTTGGTTCCTTCAGGGAGTCCAAATATGTGTAATTACAACCCAAAGATGAGGATAATTTTAAACATTTCTCCTCATTTTCCTTCAAATATTTATGGCAAAATGATATTTTAAAAAATACTTTACTTAAATGTCACTGTAATTTTGCTTATAATGCAATTTAGGTTACTTCATGTGTGCCTACAAATAGGTTCCTTTGGTTCTAGGCCTTGATGTCTGGCTCCAGGAAGGATCAAACATTGAAATTGCATTTGCTTACGATTTTTTAATGTAATCATTTATGATTATGTTAAACCCTTTTAAACACCTTCTTCATTATGTAAAGTTTCAAATCTGTAAAAAAAACCCTTTAAATTATGAGGATGGCCTTAAAAAAAGAGTTGCACTCCCATTCAAAAGTTTGGATTTAGTGTTGTTTCAACAGATTAAACTCAAATAGGTTGCAGAATTTTATTCATTATGATTCTAGTAAGCTAGTCTTGTGGAACTTCTTTTGCAGGCTTTCACTGAAACATTTAAAATCATGTTTGTTACAGAGCACAGCAATCAAACTATACAGCTACAAAAGTTTATAGACACTTTTTCAAACGTTTGCAGACTATTCTCTAAAGAAGTCTTCAGTTAATAGATATTTAGGGATTTTTTAAATGTGAGTCTTGAGAACCTTTCTGAAACTGAAAGAACAATCCAAGAATAATCCAAGTATTCTAAGAAGAAGCCTCAAATTGCTAGAGACTCTCTTACATCATACGAAGGTGTTTTTAACCTTTAAAAGGTTCTTTGCACTCAAACGTCTCATTTCAATTGTTCTTATATAAGATAAGATAATATAAGATAAGATAAGATAAAATAAGATAACATTTTATTTGTCCTACAAGTGGAAAATTTGCATTATTATGGCAGCAACAGTACAAAAGCAAGAACAGAATAGAATGATAGAATAAAAGACGAGCTCAGCCGGGGCAGAAGCTGAGCGAGAACCAACCGGCCTGCAGCTGTTGAGGTCCTTGGGATGTGGGATCTTCAGCACTGGTACCACACAAGAGCTTTTCCAAATCTGTGGTACTTTCCCCAGCTTCAGGCTCAGGTTGAAGATGTGCTCCAATACAGCAGATGTGCTGTTGATAAGTGCAGGACTTGAACTGTTGAACCCTTGAACTGATGCCATGTGACATCACAAAACATGCGGGCATCATGTTGTGCCATGTGTCACAAAAGCAATGCTTTGTTTTCCCACATCTGCGGTTGTACTGAAGGATCTTGTACAAGGAACACAGGACAACAGAACTTGTAAGATAGATAACTGTGAACCACTGCAAATAACCCGGTACGGACATGTGTCATGATATACCTCCCTACCAAAGATCATCCTTCAGGAGACAATGGAAGGCAAATGACAAACAGGTAGACAGAGGAAATTCTGCTAGACATGAAGAAATGGACTCACCACCGCTTCCCAACCTTAATACACACAGCAGAAGATTGAGATCCATGACTTCCCATTGATATATCAGGACATTCCTATGGTCGTCAAGGTCATGGGATGAGTGAGTGAATAAGCTACATTGACAAAACCCTGTCTTTTTTACACTTAGGTTACTGATACTGTATCTTACGATGTGTGTCCATGGCATTTCTGATAGGGAGATTGCACCAATAGGGAGAAGGGAGTGTTTCATTTCTCACGCAGAGTTCCTGATGGAGATTAGTTCAGTTAGTAATCATATGTTCCATTAGGTTTGATGCATTATCAGACTTGGCAGTTACCAGTTTGTGGCATCTGGCACCATTATCTTGTTTTAAATTGATCAGCCAGATGTTGGGTGATGGACATTTCACATTATAATGACAAGAGGTTTGTTGGAAGAACATGCTTGCATTGAACCATGGGCTTCATTCCTTGTAAGTTATATAAACAAGAATTGATTATGGTCAAATGTAGTTTGTGGTGTATATTTTTGCCCAGAGTTCTTGTCTGACATGTTTTGGGGCTCAGTATGGATAGCTTTGATAAATGAGATGATGGTACGCTTTTCTGAGGACATCATTGTCAGGACTGATTTATGATTGCGGTGTGTTTGTGTGCAAATTTGCACAGGCAAGAAGAGGCGATGAAGAACTGAAGAAAGGCGGTCATCAGTTGGACATAGTTGATTCTATTTCTTCAGTGCTGCTTTGCTGTGATCCAAACCAAGATAATAAGGTCCTTCCAATTGGATTCAAATACAGCATTAGACCATCTACAATCATCTTCAGTTCTACCCATTCACTAAAATATATCTACCAATGTGTAGGCCAATATGAAGTATGTATAGAATGTTTCATTTAACCATAGGGTCTATTAGCTGTCTAGTTTGCATGTAGCTTGTTGATTCCACAGACCGTTTTCAGATCATACGTCTAGAACTCGAACTTTTTTGCAAAAACGTGCCTAGATCTGAACTACACAATATTCCTAATGGAAACGTGTCATTGAAACAAAAATGCAACACCAGGCTTAGAAGTGTATCATGATGTGTAATATATCTTTCCATATTGCCCAGCCTCAGGCTTAGCAGCATCATTTTGACTTGGTTCAGAACCTTTTGGAAACCAATTATCATTATTTATTACACAGTCACACATTCACACACACACACATGCATAAACACACTCAGCAGAAAGGACGAGGAAAGGGGAAATATAGAACTCTAACCTGACCCCAGAGAGACACAAACTCAAGCACCAGAAAAGCCATATTGATCACTCTTTCACCGAAATGACACGAGAGCGAAGGAGAAACAAGTGAACAAATGAAGGTCTCGTTCCTCTGGGGAGCCCAAGCACTGGCAGTGTTAATCGGGTCAGCGTAGCATGGGCGACACACACACAAACACACACACACACACACACTAGTCACTCTCTACACTCCCATAGGAGCCAATTGCTCATTAGTTCCACTGTCACTGTGGCAAGACAGCAGAAATAAGCCAAGACAGATACAATGTCACAAACCATTGCTGCTCTTTCTGCATTCTCCTTCTCTCCAACTGATGTTTTGCTTCTTCTGTGTGAGTGGATTCAAAGTATAGGCCAGTATTCTAAACATTTGATCTAGTTTCAGTTTTGAAGGTATTCACCAAATGAGATGATGATAAGGACATGTTAACTGTACTACAGCAGGAAGTAGATGCTCTATTTGATGATATATACTCATAGATTGTTAGCATGAAGAGCCTTGAGAAACTTGGGTCTGTTTAACTTTAACAAACCATTTCTTAGTGGTACAACGATCTAAACCAGCAAACGTTCTGGGTTCTGGCCCTGTTGTCAGGACGTTGTGAGTTCGATCCCCAGCAATGCCACTGTCTTTTGTGGCTGGGAGTTCAACAAATTTTAATTACTGTGATTCCTACGGTTCTTCTTACAGTACGTATACATTATTATTATTCTTTCTATAACTGGAATTTGGTGTCTCTTCTCCTCCTACAGTTTTTGAAATATTGACATATCAAAACATCTGTTAACATCTGATGTAATGACTTTATTTAGATTTTTGACAAAGGGACAAACGCGGAGCTGAACACGTAACAGACTCATAAACAGACTTCAAGACACTAAACCTCAGGTTAGTCATAAAAAAAGATGTGTGTCACTGTTTAATTAGTTTAATTAAAAGTAATCAGCCTGTGAACGTGGCTACCTGTCCTTCCCATACCCATTTATTTATTTATTTAAACATGTCTCTATTCATTTTTATTCAAATACTTTTGTAATGTATATACTTACCTGTAACTTAAGTGTAAACTGTAATTACATATACATACATATACATTTATACTTTTCAATACACTCACCCATGTTTATATTTCCAGATTGATTGTATAGTGTACGTTTTATACTGTACTGTTGGTACAGTTTTTATCCCATTGTTCTTAATTCTTGCTGCTCTTATCTTGTACTGTCCACTTTCCACTGGCCATGACAATGCAAATTTCCCACTTGTGGGACTAATAAATGATTATCTTATCTTATCTTATCTCATCTTATCTTATCTTCATTTTTACTTTTACATTTTTTTTTAACTTTACCTTTTAATTTTCATTTGAATCCTTATGGTCGGGCACAATACAGCAATCAGCATTTCACTGCATGTCGTACTATCTATGATTCCATATGTAACATATAAAATTTGAATTTGGTTCAGCAGTAAAGGCTGATCACTGAATGAAGAGTATCCGATTGCTGCCATTTCAAATTCATGATGCTGCTTGAAATTCTTTTAACTCACACTTTTTTTGCCCTTAAATCCCATGTTTGGGTGTCTCCAAACATTGGTTTTATAGCAACCACACAATCCCACTTTGCATATTTTTCCAGAAATCCTTCTAGTTGTTCTTGCTCTTTCTGGGAGGGTAGCATGACCCTCACTCTAATGCAGCATGATATTAGCCATCACATTAAGTCTTGCCAGCCAGAAGCGTTGTGGGTTGGTGGAATTTAGAAAAAATGGAGGACCTTCTTTTAGCTTGGGCTGATGGTTGTACCAAAATGGAAAACGTGTCCCAACAAGGTCCGAGCTTTCAGATCTTGGCTGTGGTCTTCACCTTCAGCAGGTGTGTCTGGATGTGTTAAGAATTCGATACTCTGTGTAGGGTTGAATGAGTTTCAAAGAGCTCCTAGAGCTTCTGGGTTTTAACGTGTAACAGCATCTCCACTTTGAAGCAAAAGACACTCTGAAGGGGAAGTCATGCCCAGTCGAGAGTCTGAGAGCAGTGAAGGGACATGACTAACAAAAACAAACACAAATTCTCACCCCAGCATCACTGGAAATGTGATATGTGTGAGATGGCCAGGGCTTTAGAGGCTTAAATGAGAAAGGACTGTACTGTATCACAGGCCAGAGGAAGAAGGGAATGAGACAAAGAGCGTTTGTGACAGTCAAGATGGACAGTAATTGCAGTTAGGAGGCCATAAACCTGTGAAGGTGTGAATCACTCTGTACTCACCGTCATGCCCATAATAGAAACTGAGGCTCTGGTGTATGGTTGCAGTCTTATGATGTCAGTTAATAATATGCATATCTTTACCCTATAATGACCTCATTATTGAAAGGATCCAATGACATTCAGTGCGGAAGGAGAGCTGCAACCAACAGAGGGCACCCAGGGAGCAGTATGTGGGGCGGTACCTTGCTTAAGGGTATCTCCTGGGATTCCTGGGATTCAAACTCAGGACCTTCCGATCACAGGGGCAATGCTCTAACCACCAGGCCACCAGCTGTATGTGTGGCTATTCAGCCGACACAATCCATACAGTCCATAAATGAAAACGAAGGTGCAAAAGCCAATTTTGAATCCAAAATGTTTTTGTGGTGTCACAAAATCCAAGACATTTACATTTTTGTTTCTGCATATTCAGCCACACCTGTTCAGACTGACCTTATAATGGTTTCAGGAATGCTTTGTGTTTGTGGCACACTATAGGATGATCAATAAGAACAGAGGTCATATTTTGTATATTTTAGTCTTAAAGGGACAGTACACACAAAAAATAGCTGTTTAGTTGTATGAAGTATAAAATTTAAGCAGTGTAAAGTAATACATAGGCGTATAGAGCACACCCATAATGATAGTAATACAAGTGTGTGTATGTGTTTGCATGCCCGCATGTGTGTGGTGAGGTCACATCCCGCTCCCAGGAGTATCCCATTGATCAAACGCTGATGGCAGCGTAAACAACTGCAGAAATTAATTACCCCTCAGTTCCCAGACTAACCGTATGTAATATTAGATCTAATGAGTGTGCCGGTGACTAGCTATGGCAGAGCCTTAGAAGGAGAGAGAGAGGGAAACGCTGATGGTGTATGTGGATGAAGAGGAGGAAATGGGGTCAGATTCGAACTTCCTGACTTGATTGAACAAGAAGTAACTAATCATCAGTCGAACAAATCCAAGCAATCAAATAAATAAAGTGTTAAAGGCCTTTCCGTTTATATACATAAACCTCAAATATATATATATATATACATTAGTAATTAGTCAGTACTGTGTGCATACATGCGAATGATATTTGTACATGAAATCTTTAAATTATTTGTGTTTATTTTTGTTTATTGAGCAGAACTACATAATACATAGAAAACAAACCAATTTGGTTAATTATTTATTTATAACAAACAAATTATTCAATATTTCACTGCCACACAACGTGAAGCCTGCATGTTCAAGTAGGTAAGAGTTCTGGGGAGAGAAAAAGAGAGCGAGAGAGAGAAAGAGAGAGAGAGAGAGAGAGAAAAATGTGTAATTGGAAGACGCCCCCAAAACCGCTGAGTGTGTTCATTAGTGGGGAAAGATAGCTCTGTTCTCTTGTGTCTGTTTATGCCTAAAAACTGCCGTCGCTTAATGGAAATCAGCTTAAGTCAGTTTTTCTGCAGCCTCCTTTCATGTGGAGCTTCGGCGGTTCTGCAGAGCTCAGCACTAAAATAAGAGAGAGAGAGAGAGGGAGAGACAGAGAGAGACAGAGAGAGAGAGAGAGAGAGGGAGAGGAAGAGACAGAGAGAGGGAGAGAGAAAGCGTGAGAAAGGTAGAGACACAGAGAGAGAGAGGGAGAGAGAGAGGGAGAGAGAGAGAGAGAGAGAGAGAGAGAGAGAGAGAGAGAGAGAGAGAGATAGAGAGAGAGAGACAGAGAGAGAGAG
>JBBPCY010095460.1:0-21626 GCA_037974405.1 Brachyalestes nurse
GTGTGTGTGTGTGTGTGTGTGTGTGTGTGTGTGTGTGTGAGTGAGTGTGTGTGTGTGTGTGTGTGTGTGTGTGTGTGTATGTGTGAGTATATATATATACACACAAACGCACACAGACGCATACTGTCACTGTAATTTTAGAAGGTAAAACTGAAAAGGGTAAATGTCAAGGGCAAAGGGCAAAAGTACAGTTCACTGACAGGCCCCACTAAAAAAGAAGATTATTAATTCCATGGTTATCTTCTCCCAGATGAACTTTGAGGGCACACAGTAAACGAATGGTTCAAGATGAATATAATCATGAATTCCAGTGTAGATAAAAAATGTGGCACCTTTTATTCATTTGAGGTGAAATGAAAGCCTAATTCTACACTGACTGAGTTTTAAAAACACTTCTCTTACTCACATATATTGACATTGATTTACTCTTTATTTTTGGATTCAAAAAGACAGGGCTTTCCTAATAAAACCCTTTTGCCCTCAGGAGCACAGTATGTAAGAATATTAGCACTGAAAGTTTTTCCAAAGTCTTCCCAAAGCTTCGCAATTTTCTTGATTACATGGGAAGAAAAAAAACCCAACAGTCTAAAATCTGTGAAGAGACTGTTGGTAAAGATATTAAGAGTTGTTAGGAAATCAGTTTTGTGGGTAGGAGACATGTCACGCTGAATGTGGTCAATATCCTGTATCTTATCCTAAAGAGTGTGAACAGGTCAGTAAATCAGTTCTTTCATGCTCTTTTTGCCCTTTGGTGCTCTGCTATCGTTCTGGCTGCTGACATTTCATAGTTCAGGACAGAAAAAGTCAATTTTGCTTATTTAGGGCACTGAAGTTTGATGTGAGCTTCATCCAGTTCCTTAAATAGATCTTGTTTCTTCTTTTGTTTTTTTTCTTTGTTAGTTTCAGATTTGAACATTAGCTCTTTAATAGAATCTTTTCAGAAAATTTTAGTGCAAAACTGGAAAAAATGTATAGAAAAAGTTTTGCACAGGCCTCTTTTAATGCTTTATTTTTTCCCAATAAGATCAGAAAATCCACAGGGCACCCAAACCTTTGCATGCAACTGCATACACATTACTTTATAAAGGTTACATTATATTATCTTTATAAAATAGCTATTTTATAAAGTAACTGATTGGTCACTATTTAACTAAACTCTTGGAGTCAGGGATTAGGTCTAAATTTTAAAATAGTTTTACATGCATTAGGCCTGTATGATAAATTAGAATTTTTCAGAAGTTCTATAAATTAGGTATAGGATTATCCCTACTATGTATGTTAGTGTGTGTAGAGCTGATTCCTGTCCTCAGGTCAAGGATACTCTGTGTGAGTGATGTCCTCTCCTTGACTGATGAGGAAGCATCTCTTCCAGGCTTCGCATGACCATATGGGTGTCCCCGATTCGATTACATTAACATAAGTGATGAAATCCTCTTATGATTGGCACCTAAATGAAGCACAGAGGCAACATGGGCAGCGTGACCACTTCATTTTAATCACCGTACTGTCGGCTTAAGCACTTCCCTTAATCATTGGAGTCGCTGTCAGGCCCCACTTTTTATTATTGCATTTATAATGCACAACCCTGTCTGAGAGCAAGCTGTGGATGGGTAATAGTATAGTGTTCATCGCCAGGAAAGGATTCCACCAAAATCCTTCTCACTTTTTGGACTTGCAAGAGAAAGTAACACATTAGCGTGGAGTTTTCTAGAGCATAAGGGCTCAGTCTTGTCTTAAAGTTTTACATGCATATCAAAAATAAGTCAGGAGGAACTGTCATGGTCTTCCATGCCTGAAGATTTCTGGGAACGAAAAAAATTGTAAGCCATTACTGTTCAGTTGAATGAAGTTTATACTTTATGTTTATGTTTATACATTTCAGTATTGCATTTTGTTTTTAAACTTTGCAGTATTGTAGTTTGTTTTTGGTACTTTGTAGTATTAGTATTGTGGTAGTACTACTCTTATTTTAGGAAGCAGGAGGGTTAAAGCCTTAAAACATTCAATGAAACATTGTCCAGTCGTCCACCTAGGTTGCTTTTTCCCTTTTGTATCAAGGTACATACAACCTAGGAAGCTCTCTCTCATTAACTACCAACATAATGAGGAAGTGACATTGTAATTAATCAATTACATACCGATTTGCAATGGTTGAGACCAATTACATTAGTAAAACAATATTCTTCTAGGGTCTCTGGAGGTTCTTGATACACCACTGTGAATATGAACTCTAATTAGAAGTGGTAAAAAAGCCATGGCAATGCTCCATCAGGACATTTTGCTGAAAGAGCCACTGTAAAACTGCAACATATGCTGTAAAATATGTTCATTTCTGTTAAAAACTTCAAATAAAACACGTAATATTGGTTGAATCTGAATCTGTAAACATGTTTATATACATAAGTGTTTGCACAAGCGTGAACTATTAGAACACTATTAGAAAACTGATTTAATGAGGGACCAGTATAAACTAGCTCCAGCTCTAATAGCCATGGGCCATTGCTCAAATAAGAGTGACTACGCCACATATAATCACACACTGTTTATATCACTGGACTTCAGAGTCATTTATGATTAATGTGTTTTGTCATATAGTGCTACTGAGTCATCACTACAAGAGCATGAGGGGTGTGGATGTAATGAGTCATCTGTGTTATCACAAGAATCACTTTTTAGCATCATTTTTGCTTGTTTGGCATTTGGCTTGCTTTTGCTGTAGATTTGAAATAAGGCTGATGCCTTAGAGTTGCTTGGATTGGGTTGTTCTCTGAATAGAACGTGGAAATTAATGGAACATCTGATAAACCACAAAAGCTCAAAATGAAACCAGATAAATCCATTCTTCCTCTCATTTCTCTTTGAGGCATCACATCTCCTTCACCAGCAGAACCTGTTAGAAGATTGGGTCTCCAAAACGTCAGCATTTCAGCACAGGAAACCTCAATATTACCAAAATACATGGGGTTTAAGATCAATATCAACATGTAAGATGTACGTCATGAAGTAAGGTGGCATAAATGGAAGCTTTATTTAGACAGAACAGTTATGGAAAGCAACCTGCGGGAAGAAAATCATTATAGTTATGAACCTCAAGAGAGATCAGTCAATTCTCTGGTAAGAAAAAAAGGCTCCCTTGGTGTAAGAGAGAAAGGTCATGTTTGCTAGACCTCAGACAGGAGGACGTGATCAATACTTACAGCCACAGGATACGCTGCCCTGAGAAACTCTGGGAGTTGAGAAGATTGATTTGGATTATTATGAAGATGAACTACAATGGACTGGTAACTGGTTCAGGGAGTTTCGCCCTGTGACCACAAGGATGGTCGGTTTTGGATGAACATCTCAGATAAGGAATGGATCTGTGGATGGATGGGTGGATTTTAGGTAGCATTGCAGGGACAGCAAGCCTAACTGTATTCTCATGGAGCCAGAAACTGCATCTGTCTGTCAATGTGAAGAAGATCAAATGATCATGAAACGAAGTCATTTATGCAGGCTATAAGTGGACCCCTCTCATTCAAGTGTTTCAATCCTGCAGACATCACCACACCAGCATTTAAACATCCCAGCAAAGTTTATTGACATTTTAATTTATTCACACATTTCTATCATGTGTCAACATTTTACACATTGTATGTTTACGTTTCTGTCATTTTACTTATTTCTAGAATTAGTGCTAAAAAAATTCTTCGAAAGTAGAAGCCTGTCTTGGTATCACACACACACACATACACATGGTATCTCTAAATAAAGGTCAGCCGGAGGATATTTCCTCCAGATGTGCTTCAGTGCTCGGGGGGGGAGGCCCTGTCATGGACAGCATGGTCAGTTCAGTGGAGATGTGCAGATTGGATGTGACCCTGACTGATTCTTCTGTGTTGTTTGGGTGAGAGTAGCCAGTGAAGCAGGTCAGACCACTTTGCTCTGTCCTTGATAGAGTCCCAAAAGTCCTTTAAAGTCCATTTAAATATAGACAAAATATATAGTAAAGGTACATAGTAGTATATGCTTCAGATCTGTTTGCTGTTTAAAAGGTGGGAGAATGACTCTGTTACCATGGAATTAAATTCTGAATTTTTTACCATGTTTCTTTAACTCTGAAACACAACCAGAGAGAATATGAAGGCCAGAAGTGAAGCTCATACTTCATACTTACTGAAGGTAAATGTGATTAATTCTGTGTCATTTACTGTGTATTTAACTGTAGGAATAATTATATACTGTAAATCAAATGCATACCAATAGGCAGTATATTATTTTGTCTTGATGTTCCCAAACAGCATAAAACACTGAAATAAAAGTAACCAGCTCATAGCATTTCAGTAAATTATTGTTGAAAGAAAGTCAGTAAAATTAATATGACAAGTGATTCCAAGCCTTCAAACAATTTTTAAATTAAAGGCACCCCAAAAAGTTTTTGAGTGAAGTCATGGAATAATTTGATTCCCTAAAGAATCATCCTTTATGATATAGAAGAGATGTTCAATGATATAGAACCTTAATAGAACCTCCAATGTAAAGATTCTATGAACAGCCTGTAAACTGATGAGGAACATCTAGATTATGTTGAGGTCCTTTGAACCTTTATGAAGTTCTTAAGGTTCTTCCAAAGTGTTTTTTCTTTTTTTGGTGAAATAACTACTTTAGATGTTCTGCTGTGAAGCTAATGTGTAAGTTTTTAGAGTGAGGAATATGAGGGCGGGATTGTATAATGGCCATCATTGTTTAAGGTGATTGATTACGGAAAATTGTCCCACCTCGTTTTCCCAGGACACCTGAACTGTTTGCCTTCAGGGTGTTTTGAAACGTTTGAGTCTTCTCGAGTCTTCTGTTCCTGCTCCGTTCCACTAAGGGGCTGAAAATACCTCTCCATAAGTTCTTTGAGCCTCGTGTTATTGCATCGTCCCAGTGCTCGGGGGAGCGTGTCGGCCGGCGTGGCAGCAGAGGGCTGGACTTGGAGGAGGGAAGCAAATGAGGCGTGTTTATATTTTCCTTCCAGCTCCCTTCATCACATGCACCCTTACCCTTTGGTATGTCTAACAGATTGTATCTCGAGCAAAAAAGGATGCCAAACAAGCTTCCAGCCTTTATTTTGCATCTGTGTTTTTCTCAGAGTCCCTCTTTAAAAAAAGTAAAGTGGCTTCATACATGGATACGTTTCGAACCAAGCCACACTGGTTCTGAGCCATCGGCCAAAGTCATTCGTGACTGGTGTTGTTCTGTACTCTTACATAACTGGATAGGGTGGGAGGGGATCACTGTATGAGTGAGAGAGAGAGAGAGAGAGAGAGAGAGAGAGGGAAAACGGATAAGAGATAATAGCAGAGTGTGGAGAATGTTGTTCTGATTGGAAAGCCTGATGAACGGTGTGTCCTCTGTCTCAGGTATGGAAGGGGTGGACAAGAGCATGGACAGAGGCTTCTTCAGGAAGGTGGACGTCCCGGACCACGCACACTACATCGTGGCCTTCTTTGTGGCAATAATCGGGGCAGTGGGAATTATGGGAAATGCTCTGGTCATGTACGCCTTCTTCTGGTAGGTCACCTCAGATAATGATCTTCTGAAGGGCAACATATTTAATGTCTTAAATCATTTACTGTTATACTCTTAATTTCAGGTAAACAGGTTGTTTGGCTTTACCTTTAAGACTGACATTTGTAAATGAGCTGTATTCTGATTGGTTGCCCACTGCTTCCACTACATTGTCAGGTGTAGTGGAAGAGTTGATGCCTTAAACTTAATCTCACATGCACTGGGGTTTGTATCCTCACAGTTTTACGTACTTGCGAAAAGTTGACCCTCATCAGGCAGGTGTGGACTGAATTTAACTGACTGACATGAAGAAAAAGACCAAGTGATTAACTTCAATGGAGACTGTTCATATTATGAATGACAGCCAGTGTAAATGACTGTTTAGTCTGAGAAAGATTAATATTAAATATATAATGCCTCAGTCATTCAAAAGCAAAGGGGCAATTTCAGTAGAATCAGTAGATAATATAGAATATAAAAATAATTTAGATAGAAACAGTAACACTATAGACAGATTCTAGAAATAATGTAGAAATATGGAATTTACATAGAAATATAGGACTTAGAAATGATATAGAAATCTAGATAATATAATGAATATAGAAATAGAAATTATATAAATACAATTGATTGAAATCATGAACATAGCAATATGGACCATAGAAAGATAGATAATAAAATACAAAAATATAGAAATTATATACTAATATTGTAATACAAAATATAGAACTGATATAGAAATACATACATATAGAATATAGAACTGTAGGGTATAGTAATCATATAGAAATATAGAACATAGGAATGATGAAATACAGAATATAGAATATAGAACAGTAATCGAAATGTAGAATATAGAAAGCCTGCAGTAACTGTGCTTTGTATCACTGTTTGTGAGGCTGTAGTTTTCAGTTCATGTGTTTTGAGTTAACATGTTTCTTGGTCCCTGGCTCCTCCTGGGGACCTGAAGCGTAACCAGCCCTAGTTTTATACGTTCACGCTCTGATCAAAAGAATGAAACCCAAACAAACAGTCTAACAGAGAAGGACTGGACTCTCCTCAATATTTTCTTCAGGCATGCCTTCAAAGCAACTGATTGACCTAGAAATCTTTGGGAACTGTTCTTGAAAGGGCACCATTTAGGTTCTAGCCATTCTCTTTTTGGTATACATTTGTCCTGAAGCACTTTAGGATTGATGGTCCTCAGGTCTGACCCAACTCTTAGATCCTCTGGACCAATATGGTTCAGATCCAACAGGGCAAACATGAATATTAGCATAAGCATCTTCCTGTGATTCTCCGTTCTCCTGGTTAGCATATCTGGTGTGACCCAACAACATGTGTCCATTATCCAACAATCACTGAGCATTTCACAGTTCCTCCAAGTCCTCAGCATGCTCTCACCCTGCTGCTGCTAAGCTAACTCAGTGATGGCTAAGTCAGGCTCCACTGCCTTCTCGTTTTTTGTGTTAAAACTTTTAATTATGCTAAGGTAGGGCGCAAAAGCTTCGATCCAACCCTCATTTCTTCATGTTTTGCTTTTATAGTTCTCCAGGCTTCCTTAAGGACATTCAAAGACTCTAATTTTCTGTCCTGTCCATGGTAGTGGCCTAGTGGGTAGGATACTTGCCTCTGGATGAAAAGGTCATGGGTTCGAATCCTACCTTAAACATACCACCACTCTGAGCAAGACCCTCAACCTCAAGTTGCTCCACAGAGACTGTCCCCTGTAGTTAAGGAATGGAAGTTGCTTTGGATAAAAAGCTGTAGAGGAATGTTTTTTGTTGGTTAAGCCACACAGTGACCTATGTATGAATCATTAAAGCATAAAAAAGCACATCTAATTTAAGTCCTGAACCAGCAAAGAAACATGTGTCAATATAGTATTTTCACCTCTGCTAATTCTGCTACCCCCAGGAGACCACATATCAAAAGTGCTAGCCCACCCTGCGCCGCTGCTAAGGTCTCCATATTTGGTGTACAGGTGCGGGCTCCAGTGATGTTTGGGGACAGTATGTTACAATGTTCATATAGTATATCAAGAAAGGCTCTTCATAAATATATTTACTTCCCTTTCAGTCTCATTTGACATCTCTTAACCAGCCTTGCCTCAGTTGTCAAAAGACAGAAGAAAGGTGTGATGATGATGATGATGATTAGTGTTAAAGCAGTTCGGCCCATTTTATGGCCCACCCCAAGTCAAGTAGCACACGAGGGCCATGCTTTGTTCGTGCGCACACGGATGGCTGCTAATCTTGTCCTGTTTGATCTAAGGATTTGCAGAGTTGGCTGCGCTGACAGCACTGATGGTCAGACTTATTTTGGTCATTGCTGAGAGGGATGAATTGTAATCAGTAATGTCCACTGACAGCAGAAACACTTCAGACTCTGCTGATTCACCCAGGCGCACAACGTCTGCACTTCCAGAGCCAGTCACAGCACCCGGGTTGCCCAGATGTGGGCTCATGCTTGGCGATTGATGGCTTTCGAATATTTTAGCACTGTGCCACACCAGTGAGTGAATTAATGCCTTTGCACTGATACTCAATCTCTTTTGACATGAATGAAATTTTAGACCATAATCTTGGCAAGTGATCAGTTCTGCAAGAAAGCCGCTAGGCACTTGGGAAGGTCAGCTAAAAATGGAGCTTATGTATAACCCAAATTAAATGTGGTAATTTTCATGCATTGTTGGTAGAGATGGCACATTTTCTTTTCAAATGCTGATATCTATATCAGAACCTTCAGTATCATCAGTATCAATGAATAATGATACCAAAATGATAAAAAAACCTGTTAAGAATCCCTAATTTAGTCATCAAGTCAAGTAGGTTTGTAGTCATTTCAGCCATATACACCGCATACAGTGAAACAAAACAACATTCCTCCAGGACCACAATGTTTCTCCAGGTCCACAGTGTTCCTCCAGGACCACAATGTTCCTCCAAGACCACAGCATTCCTCCAGGACCACCATGTTTTTCCAGGTCCACAATGTTTCTCCAGGACCATAACATTCCTCCTGGATCATGGTGCAGTGAAGGAACAAAAACAGTTATGTCGGCTTTCCCCCTGATGGTGGTTTCACATGAAACCAAGACCTCGTATCAGAATAACTTTGCGTCTATCCTCAGAGACTTTTAATACACATGGACATGCTATTGCACAGTATTTGCAATCTCCTCCTTACCGAAACATATTTCCTATTCTATTATTATTTAATTTATCAATGTGCACCAAAAAGTATAAAACTCTGACCCTCAGAGTTCTAGTGGCATCTAGTGGGCTCTGCACTGGACCAGCATGTTGGATATTGGACTGTTGTTACTGTAGAAAAAACGGATAAGGCATCAAACTAAAGATTTAATGATTAGCTATATAATGTTACATTGTATGTAACATAATATTATTATAATTGTAGAACATTTTCTATAATGACATTTAAAAGCAGCTACTTTAGACTTTTACTCAAGTTGTGTTTGGCATTTTTAAACTGGTATTGAATTTCACTACCGACTGTAATTTTCTTTTGCTATTTGTACTTGGGTACTTTTGTGTGCCTTTTTACTTTTTTACTCCAATGTACTTTTTGCATCTCTGCTTATAAGAGTGTTGTTCTCACACAGTTTGCAGTGGGCTTAAGTGAAAGTGTGATTTGGCATGGTGGGCGCAGGACCACAGCACATTAGGGTGAAATGACAGAGGGCCGAAGCTGTGGCCCTGGGGAACGCCGACATGCTTTTTGCATTTTGTCCAGCTCTTGCAGTCGTTTTGCTCTGCATCCACTCTGATCTCTTAAAGGTCATGTCCCTGTAGACAAAATATTTTTCTGGACAGGTCAAGATGAAGACACAGAGTGAATGTACAGTGCCCCCCCCCCCTTGGCATTCTCTCTTTCTTATTCCCTCACAACCTGGAATTTAAAAATAATTTTGTGGGGTATCTTTTAATTTACACAACACAGTGACCACTTTGCAGATGCAAATTCATTTTTTTTTATTGTAAAATAAACAAAAAATAAGACAAAAAGAAAACCTAAGCATGCATAACTATTCACCCCCTCCCAGTATTTTGTACAGCCACCTTTTGCAACGATTACAGCGAAAAGTCTCTTCGCATACATCTCCACAAGCTTGGCACATCTAGACACTGGTATTTTTGCCCTTTCTTCATGGCAAAACTGCTCCAGCTCCTTCAAGTTGGATGGACACAGCTTGTGTAGAGCAATCTTTAAATCATCCCAGAGATTCTCAGTTGGATTGAGGTTTGGACTTTGACTGGGCCATCCAGGACATTTACCGGTTTCTCTTTAAACCACTGGAGTGTTGCTTTAGCACTGTGTTTAGGATCGTTGTCCTCCTGGAAGGTGAACCTCCGTCCCAGTCTCAAATCTCTGGAAGACTCAAACAGATTTCCCTCAAGAATTTCTCTATATTTTGCAGCATCCATCTTTCCTTCAGTTCTGACCAGTTTTCCAGTCCCTGTCGATGAGAAGCATCCCCACCGCTTGCTGCTGCTTCTACAGTGCTTCACTGTGGGGATGGTGTTCTCAGCATGATGAGAGGTGTTAGGTATGTGCCAGACATAGTGTTGTCATCGATGCCCAAAAAGTTACATTTTAGTCTCATCTGACCACAGCACCTTCTTCCACATGTTTGGGGAGTCTCCAATAAACCTCCTGGCAAATTTCAAATGGTCTGCCTTATTTTCTTGGCCACTCTTCTGTGAAACCCAGCTCTGTGCAGTGTGGGGCGTATAGTGGTCCTATGCACAGACACTCCCATCTCTGCAGCAGAGCCGCCCGGCTCCTTCAGGGTTATCTTTGGCCTCTTGGTTGCTTTGGTGGACGACCCTTTCTTGGCAGGTTTGCTATGGTGCAATAATCTTTCCATTTTCTAATAATGGATTTAATGGAGCTTCTTGAGATGTTCGGAGTTTGTGATATTTTTTTATGACCCAACCCTGATCTGTACTTCTCACAACTTTGTCTCTGACCTGTGTGGAGAGTTCCTTGGTCTTCATGCTGTCACTGCTTGATGGTAGCCCTTACTTAGTGGTGTTCCACCGGTATATATACTGTATATACACTGAGAACATTTGACACTTAGATTGCTCACAGGTGGATCTTATTTAACTAATTAAGGGGGTGAAAACATATGCACGCACCACTTTTCAGTTTTACATTTTTTAGAATTATTTAAAACAAGTTTTTCCCGCTTTAAACTTAATTAATCTGTAGTTTACTTTCTAGGTCCATCACTTAAAATAAAACTGAAAATCCATTTAAATTCCAGGTTGTAAGGTAACAAAATTAGAGAGAATGCCAAGAGGGTAAATACTTTTGCAAGGCACTGTAACAACAGTGCATAGAAACAAATCATCCCAACGAAGCAGGAGGTACAGGAGGTACAGGTACAGTTTCCATACAATAACAGTCAAAAGTCTGGAACTGCCAGACTAAAAGGATTTCAAGATTTTAAGGGGGTTTGATCTAAAAGCTTATGCTTAAATGTTGGAAATTTGGTTCTAGGAAAAACATAAATAGGGACATATAAAAATACATTTAAAACCTTAAACCTTGAGCTGCTTGAGATAAAACTATGTGTACTGCATTAAAGTAAAGGAGGACTGATATAAAGATTACAGTATAACATTCATTCCTTATGTGTTATTTCATAATAATTTGAAATATAATGAATGTACAACAAGGATAAACACATCCACCACTGTAATGCCCTCGAATTTGCTCTGCGAGCTCGCACTGGGCCTTCCAATGGAATTGATGACTATGATGCAAATCCATCGCAATTATACAACTATATTGACTTTAAGCAGGGCTTGTGTGCATTTGACCTTAATAAAGCAAAAGCGCATGTAGCTCTACTGCTAGAAAGTAATTGCTGAGGCATGGCTGCTCATGTGGGAATAGTGTGGTACGCACTGGAAGAGGACAGAAAGAAATCAGCACAGTCAATTGTTTCATTTAAAAAAAGGCAGACAAATTAACCATTATTATGTTACTTCCAGCAGGACTGAATGGTTATTTATGTAATTACGCTCAAATGAACACCCCCTTCCAAATAAAACAATGCTGATGTTGTATTTCACTCTTTAAAAGAGTACTTATGGTGCCTTTGAAAGGCCCTAAATTGGCAGACTTGTGAATTTCCATGATTACCCCAAGGAGTTTGCACTCAAACATCTGACAATGTCATATATACCAGTGGTTGGTTCAAGCAAGTTGCATAATATCTGACGTCAACAGTAAATGCATTCTCTTATACTGGACAAGTTCAGCAGACCAAGCTGGTGACCGATGTGGCCTAATAAAAACATTTTTCTGCATTTCGCAATGAGCCAAAATGAATATAACAATGAGCCTCAGCACAAGGCCTTCCTCAGTAGGTTCATGACATTATGGCTAGCAACACACTAAACAGTTCTATGAATTATGACTCCACCCTTTTATGACATCATTCAAATGAATCACATGAGCAAATAATTCAATAGCGTTTTGTACAAAAAAATCCAGCTTTGAGCCAAACTGCTTAAAAATAACTACATTATTTACTAGACAGAAAACACACCTGATTTTTAAGGCTGTTTTTTTCACACAAATACAAATAATACATTTTATAGTAACAATTTCTACCATTTGAAATTAAGGACACTATTGCTGTGCAGATTGCGATGGCTGAAGCACAGGTCAGTTGCTGCTAATGTGGAGTGCAACCATTCCAGATTACCTGTTCAGTGTTCAGTAACACATAACCAGAGTGTTTCTTAGCAAAAACAAATGGACAAAGTAAACCCGTTATTATTCTCTTCTATGATTGAATGGATTTTTCTTTCTTACAGTGTTTGACTTAAACTTTGACCCATTTCATCAGAAAAACTGTAAGTGATTGCCCACAGAGGGATTTCTAGGAAAGAGAGAGACCGCTGTGCAGAAGTGTTGAATCAGAGTTGTGACCCCCAGTGGCTCCTCTAATGGAGGGCTTTGGGATAAACCTGTTCTTCAGCAGGTTATGACTAGACATGCTTCAATTAGAGGAAATGGTGGGCTGTATTTGTATGGGTTAAATGAAGGTGCACAATCAAAGCGAGTGTTGAGCTGCGCTGCTGTAATTCTCTAAATCAATGAGTTAGATTAGAGAACAATCAGGGGCCGCTTCAGAGGACCTGGCAACCGGGCGTGGGTACTGATTGACTGACAGACTGATGAAATATTAACCATCCGATTGACAAAATTGTCCTCGTACATGTTCTTCCATCAGACTGTCCACTGCTGATCTATTTCAACTCTATTCCTCCCAAACTTAACACTAAAACTGTTTCATACAGAAATGTCCAGAAGTTTTGTAGGACAAGGTAATGGAAGGAGAAATAACTGTATAAACGTTTTGATTTTTTATTTCAGTAACAAGAAACTACGAACTCCGCCCAATTACTTCATCATGAACCTCGCCGTGAGTGACTTCCTCATGGCCTCTACCCAGTCACCCATCTTTTTTGTCAACTGCATGTACAAAGAATGGGTGTTTGGCGAAATGGGTAACTCACCTCCTTCCATTTGACTTTTCCAGCCACCTTTTCCAGCATTTTCATACAGAGTGACATTAAGAGACAAATCAAGTTACAGTTACCTCTTACTCCAAGGTAGCCGATCAGCCAACCCATGTTTGGTGCCCAAAGTGGAGTCTTCTTTGTTTCCAAGATGCTTTCTTTCCCAAACCTTATTCTCTCATTGGAATGTCTAGGAAACAGCCTGATGTTCCCTCTTTGTAATTTTGGAAACAGTCCAATATTCCTATAACCCAATATTCCCAGGCTCCTAAATTCCTAGAGTCCTACATTCTCTGGTTCCTCAATCTCCAGAGACCTTAATTCCCAGGGTTCTATATCCCAAGGCCCTATGTTTCCAAGGTCCTATATTCTCAGATTTTATATTCTTCACAAGGTTCTGTATGTACAAGAGTGTATTTATAAACACTCTTCATGTAATAACTGTCAATGAAAGAGCCTTTAGAAGCAGTATTGGTTCCTATTCCCATCATTATGAAGTACTCTGAAAATTAGTGCAATTCCCATTTACTGAATTATAGTGAGATAGAAAGAGCTGAGAGGACATAAGGCCCTGGAAAGGGGTTAGTCTGGCTCTCGATATACAAGACTCATAAAATTTACATGTAATGGAAATTGCACTGTTTATGCCTAAATTATCACTCCCGCCCCAGACCAGGTTATTATTGAGATAAAGGAGGGTGAGGATGGTGGTAAATAAGCGATTTGGCACGAAACATGCCTTGGTTGATCCACTACACTTACGGTTTGTGTGTGGGGAGGGGTGTGTAAATATGATTTTTGCTGTAGCCATTATTTTAACTGCGTACAGTGTTATGAAAGCTGACCTTGCTTATAATTTGTTTCCCTGCGTTTCTGCTTTACCGTTTAGGGTGTAAGATGTATGCCTTTTGTGGGGCTTTGTTTGGGATCACGTCCATGATCAACCTGCTGGCCATATCCATCGACCGCTACATAGTCATCACCAAGCCTCTACAGGCCATCCAGTGGACATCAAAGCGGCGGACACTCCTCAGCATCCTGCTGGTGTGGCTGTACTCTCTAGCCTGGAGTCTAGCACCCTTACTGGGATGGAGTGAGTGACTACTGTCATCCTGAGCTTCCTCCTCGCCGCAGCCCCTCCCCTCATCTTCACACCAATCTGTCTGTTTGATTCTCCTGTTGAGTCATTTAACACTATACCAGTCTATATGGATCAGGCCTTTGACATTGATAACTTGTTGTCTTCTGTTTTCACTTTGGCAGGTTCGTATATCCCAGAAGGCCTTATGACATCGTGCACATGGGACTATGTCACCGCCACTCCGGCTAACAAGAGCTACACCCTCATGCTGTGCTGCTTTGTGTTCTTCGCCCCCTTGGGGATCATATCCTACTGCTACTTTTTCATGTTTCTGGCAGTTCGTAGCACGGGCAGGTAACGGTAACATGATTTTAAGGCTCAACGTCACTTTATTTTCATCAGCAGCTGTGAATATATACATAGTGTGAAGAGACAACGTTTCTCTAAGGGCCACATTGCAACATATAGCAGCATTCAACATTCAATAGAGTGCAAGTTACGACAGACACAACACAATATATGGACAACAATGTAACAGTGTAGTGTGATCAGGATGTAAACCTCCAAGAATGAATAATACTGCACCATAAGTATGATATTTGCACATGAGGTAGTTAGCAGTTTTAGGGCATATACTGCGTGTATAAATAGGTTTGGGGATCCAGAGTGGAGCAATTTTCTAAACGTTGGTCCCTCCATCGGGTTATAGTGAGTTTGATCTCCTGCGATGCCACAGTGATCCATGGTCAGGAGTCCAAGCATTGATTTGTCTGGGTTGGGTGGGCCTCCATCGCTCAGTATGATTCCAGCCAGTGCAGGAGTCTGTTAAAATGACATAATCAGCATTTAGTATTGTCCTCAAAGCACCTTGAGCTGTGAGTGTTCTTACTTATTTTTATAGTATGGGACTAGAGGTATATCTATGAGGTATAGAGTCATTTATCTATGAGGCATATGATTCTATATCTATGAGGTGTATAGTTTTTTAGCTGTGATGTATATTCTCCTTATATATGAAGTAGATTTTCTTAAATCTATAAGATATATAGTATTTTATCTATGAGTTATATACTGCTTTGAGGTACATGGTGCTGATTTTTTTCATGTGTGTCTTCAGAGATGTGGAGAGGCTGGGTACCCATGTGAGGAAAACCACACTGATCCAGGAACAGTCAATAAAGACTGAGTGGAAACTAGCGAAGGTTGCCTTCGTGGTCATCATTGTGTACGTGCTGTCCTGGTCCCCGTATGCCTTCGTCACTCTCATCGCCTGGGCAGGGTAACTAATGAACTCTTCTTTTGTCTCTGTTTGTAGACGTTGAGAAAGCAGCTGTACTTTAGTGGTGAGAAGGCTTTAAGGCATTATTATAACAGACTGCCTGACTGGAACTCTGAAATGTACAATAATCTCAATGAAATCTACTGTTTCAACATTTTTATGTTATTTTCTGATATTTTTGAAAGGTTACCAAATGCACGATTGTCTCACTTGGCTCGATCTTGGCATGCTTGGTTCCGTTTTTCAGGAATCTTCCACAGCCCACAGCAGTTACAGAGTCAGCTGTCCATAAAGACAAGTGGTGATGCAATGTGAAGTGACATATAACAATAACCTGAGGCATGTTTACAGAGATTCTGGGAAAATGTTGCTTATAAAACACCACTTCCGTACGGAAGCTGACAAAGTCTGACCAAGACGAAATGTTTTAGCATTTTTGACCTTCAGATAAAAAATGAAAGCCATTTCTTGGTTCTAAATGCTTGGTACTCAGCCAGGGCAACTTTCGCTTTGTAAGAAAAGCTCCTGTTTGTTCTCCTGGTCTGAGAAAATCGCAGAGCTGAACCTGCAGGCAGTAAAAAAGACTTTTTTTTATAGAAAAGTGTTTGGGCTCCATGCGGTTTTGGTGGGCAGCTGCTGGCTGGAGTCTCTTGCAGAGCAGATGAGAACTGATGGGGTGCAGACTAACTGAGAAGGAAGATAATCAGGCATGTGATTTGTTATGCTCACTCCACAACACCTCCAGGTCACTGCGCTGCCACACGACCAAGCTCTGCAAGAAGCCCTGCCACCATGCACCCACGCAGGCCACGCTTCTCCACAAGACTGGTTCCTGTGGTGTCAGAATCACAAGCCATGATGCTGATGTTAAAGAATACTTTATTGCTATTTAAGACCTTTTTTAACCTTACTGAAGCACTGTCGGAGCTGGATCAGATTAGCACGGGGTTTTGCATATGGAATTTAACAATTAATTTGGAATAAAGTATGTAATTTCCCCAAATCAATACAGAAAACCCAGACCGGATATTTCACAATCCGAAGATACGTCTTACATGACAGAAGTGTGAATAAACATACACTGTCAGTTCACAATTATTACTGCCAGACTGTACTGATTCATACTGAATTCAAATCACCCCACAGTTACCACAGTCAGACTGTACTGATTCACACTGAATTAAATCAGAAATGCTTCTTGGTTCTTACTGTCACACAGTAAAAACTACACACTGTAGATTTATATTGGATTATATATATCAAGCAGGGCTAAAAAAGACATTTTCATAGCTTGATGAAACTGCATGAATTCATAAATGATTTTCTGTGTGTTAGATATAGCAGTATCCTCACACCATATTCAAAGGCAGTGCCTGCTGTCATAGCCAAAGCATCAGCCATTTACAACCCCATCATCTACGCCATCATTCACTCCAAATACAGGTAAGCATTTCTGTCCACTTCCTCACACACTGAACTGAGCAGCTCTGACCCAGTAATTAAAGTGTGGTCTCATAGGTCAGTCTTCTAGTGTTTCACTGGTTTTCTACTCTTTGTTTGTGATGAACAGGAACACTCTGGCGGAGAAGATACCGTGCCTGTACTTTCTAGCCAAGCCTCTGCGAAAGGAGTGCGTCTCAGTTTCCAACAGCGAGTCCTCCTTCAGGGACTCCATGCTCAGCAGACAGTCATCAGGGTCAAAGACTAAGTTTCAGCAAGTGTCATCCATGTCCACTGGTGACACAGTGAGTTCTCCTCTGAGTCAGTTGTGTTTTCTTCTCCTCCACTGGCTGTTCATTGTCACCCGCTGCCTAAAGCAGAACTGAAAAATGAACAGCTGTCAGTGAAAATGACATGGACCTTAAATTTGACCTTAAAAAGACAACATAAATAACACTATACAGTAAATAGTGATGTTATGTTCAGTATTTCAGTGTGTCCCTTATGGAAGTCCAGTATTACTGTAGTTTTCATCAGAAACCTGGTTTGACTCAATCAGTCCTTCATTAAATTAAATCAGGAGCTGCTGATGGAATTTCACAAATACAAACAATGGCTGGAGGAACCGAGGAGGAATCTGGAACTGAACCTGTGTTCTTCTCACCAGCTCACACAATATCAAATTTTACAGACAAAAAAACTTTGCTAGAAGAAAAAACATATTAAATAAATACTTAAAATAATTTACTCAGGGTCATAGAGATGTTCATAAACTGGCAACCATGTTTGCCTATGCCAACACATTTCAGAAGCTCTGGTCTTGCTTTTGAGAGCTGAGGTATTTCTGATGCAGGTTTAAATTTATAAGACTAATTTATCATGCTTTGTTCTTTTTTTGGCTTTTTGAGCAACTCTAACCGAGCTCTTTGGTTCCTGAGGTTAGTGATTAGGATCTTGTGGTAAACCCTCTCAGATCTTGCTCCTTTTTATGATCGCCTGTGGCATCTATGCCTCCATTCTTCATAATGTTCCTCATAACTAAAAAGCATTTTTGATGGCTGATAACTGTGGTCTGCCTGGTTTGTTTGCTCATGCTACACTCATAAAACTCCTGCTAAGGGCTCGTAATGTTCTACTTTAATGTCGTATATCCTTATTTGAGCCTTATGCTGAGAGACAACAGCAACAGGCCCCAGATGCAAACCAAGCATCTACACATCATCCACTGCAGCCAAAATGGTGTAGAACGTTTGAGAAGTTTTACCAGGCAAAAACAAATCCACAGGGGGACAAACAGACTCAATTCACCTCAGTCTTTTCCTTGAATCAGTCATGTGTTTTTATCAAGATGAACTTGGTCATGGTAAACCTAATTCTTTACTTTTTACATAATGAAAATCCACTTGCTACAACTGCAGTTCAGGTTAGATAATTTTATCCCGTGATCAGTCATTATTTTTCATTCATGTCCTAAAGTCCTACTGAGCAAAGTTGTTGTGAAATGGGTTATTATAGAAACTTCCCAGCCTGGATTTATTTTCTGTGGTGGTGAATGGAACCGAGGAGATGTCTACAACAAAAATATATAACCATTTTATTTACCATCCAAAACAACCAGCGAACCTACATGCATCTTCTGGGTGTTTATATGTGATGTTATTGTTGATAAAATGGTGGAAACCTTTTGTCTTACCACACCCTACCTACATGTACCCCTCCATCAGAAAAAGGCATTTGGCCAAGACCTTCTCAAAAATTACAATGTCGCAGACACTCATATTCATAATCACTTATTAGCCTACCAATTATGTGAAAGTCCATCCATCCATTATCTACCCCTTTGTCCCACACTCGGGGTTGGAGCCTATCCCCACTACTATGGGTGAAGGCGGGGTACACCCTGGACAGTCGCCAGCACATCACAGGGCCACATAAAGAGACAGACAACCATTCACACCTAGGGGCCATTTACTGTGCTCAATAGGCCTATCCCCCAATGCAAGCATGTTTTTGGTGGTGGGAGGAAACCAGAGCTCCCGGAGGAAACCCATGCGGTCACGGGGAGATCATGCAAACTCCACACAGAAAGACCCTGCGCCCAACCCAGGACCTTCTTGCTGTGAGGCAACAGCACTAACCCCTGCGCCACTGTGCCGCCCTGTGCAAAAGTCATCAGCAAAAATAATATTTAAAAACTGTTTTGATGAGCAATGAGGGTTTTTCACATTAATATTACTAAATATACTAAATAAACCTTAAAAGACTAAACACAAATACGATTAGTCAGTAAACAGTCATTTCAAATACAGTATATCAGTGTGTTCCTTTTTCATCAAAAGTAAGTCCAGTATCATCAGAAACCTGGTTTGACTCAATCAGTCCTTCATTAAATTAAATCAGGAGCTGCTGATGGAAGTTCACAAATCCAAATAATGGCTGGAGGAACTGAGGAGGAACCTGGAACTGAACCTGTGTTCTCCTCACCAGCTCACACAGTACCATAGTTTATCAAAATAGTGCTGAGTATCGTCACACTACCCTGCAGTAATGTACGTATGTGGTGTTACAGGTTTGGAGTGATGTAGAACTGGATCCAATGGACCAGCGGGTTCAGCCCCTCAGGAGCTCCCAGTCAGCCAACCTGCTGCGAGAGATGGAGCGAAGACGGCATCTTCAGCAGGGAAAGGCCAAGAACTACTTGGGCCAAGAAAAAGTATGTGTTTCACTTTGATGTGTATAGATCAACAATAGGGCTTCAAAGCTTTGAGGCTAAATTTATACTGTGATATTTTAGTAAAACAAAAACAAGTCAAACATTTGGACACACTCTTAAAAATAAGGATACCAGAATGGCTTCTTTCCATGATCTTTCCATGATGTCACAGAAGAACAGTATTTGGTTCCCTGAAGGACATTTCAAGGGATTTCAAGTTCTTAAAAAGAACCTCCATATAATGTAAAATATCTTGGAGGAACCCTAAAATTGATCAAGAACCTTCACATTTCTGGAATCAAAAATTGTCCTTTTGTGGCATATTTCTGATTCCATTGTTTGAAATCTTTATTTGCAAATGAGATGTAGGGTCAAGAAGCTGATAAATGTATGAAGAACCTTTAAAACGTTTTCAACGAGTATGTCATTTAATTTTTCACCTGAAATGATCCATGAATTTCCTGTTCCAACGCAGCCGTCCATCTCTGAGGGCAGCTTGCTGAGCGACTGTGATCAGGGTAAAGTCAACATGGTCATCATGCCCCTCCTCATGGCAAAAGAGAGTCCGGAAGAGGAGCAGAGGGAAGAGGAGGCACGGCAGGAACAAACCACCTTCTACCAGGAGGACACAGATACACCAGAAACCAGCCCGGAGACGGAGAGCAGCCTGGTCGAGGAGGCCAGATACACGGAGGACAAATGGGAACAGGACGTTCAGACCAAAGAGAACAAACTTCTGCTGGGCCTGAAGAGTTTAAACTGTTCCACAGAGTTTCTAGAGTCTGTGGAGAAGTTCCTGTCCTGAACATGAACCTGGATCCAAAGGTGATCACCCAAGTCTGAGGTGAATATTCTAATGACACTCAAGAACACTTTCAGCTGATAAAACTGTTCACATTACTCTTACACACAAAGGATCTGCTGCTAATACTCTATAAGAACAATGTTTTCCACCAAGCTGGCATCAGCCCAAAGCTCATCCATCCACAGTTTGAGCAGAAACTGCTACTGTGGTCTCTGAAACACTTACATGTCAACTCTTTTAAATGGTTTTGATAGCCCATTTCAGCCCATATAATGGAAAATATCTTCACTTTTATGAAGAGAGTTTGATGTAGGATATAAACATTACTAGCTTCAAACCATTCCATTCACTCTTCAGTCCATATATGGAAACTAAACTGCAAAACCAGCCTGTTTTGAATTCACTGTTTTTATGATGTCACAGAAACCCATCCATTTATAAACATCCTCCTGGATTGCAGTTTAGCCCCGCCCATTCATTCATTTGATATTAAGAAATGTTCCAGCACTGCTTTTTTGAGGCAGCCAAACTGATAAGAAGGCGTTTACTTTTATCCATTTTAAAGGACAGTAACCAAAACAGGTTTTATTCTAAGGGATAACATTTTTAAAAATCTATTTTTGGAATATAAACATACAGTCATAAGTGAACTGCAGGAAATAAAATGAAATGCAAGCAAATTGTAAGATGTGGACCCTTACGTGATCTTGAAACCAAATGTAAGTTGGACAACATTTCACGTAAACCGTCCGATTTATCACTTTAAACCAGGACAAAAGCATAATTATAGGACTAGAAATAGCATCAGTGCAATACCAGGTATTTGCAAGTACTGTATATACTTGCAGATCCCTGGCATATATATATATATTTATATATACATACACAAATATGTGTTTGTATGTATGTGTGTATAATAATTTATGGACCCATCTTACAAGTTTAATGCAGTACTGGGACCTGGCACTAGCTCTGTGCCATCTCTAGTACTATGCTTATATCTAGAAATATGAAAATATGAAAATAATGACCAGTTTGCCACCGTGTTTGTGATAGCCTGAAAAGATTCTCAGTTTTGCAGGCCTAAGTGTGTATCACAAGCCTGAACTGCTCCTACACAAGAGAAGACCACTACCCTTAGCAAAAAGTAGTTTATTCAAGTGTACTACGAGTATACTTATTTTATACTAAAACTGAGGCAGTATACTTGA
>JBBPCY010095549.1:0-21604 GCA_037974405.1 Brachyalestes nurse
TGTGTGTGTGTGTGTGTGTGTGTGTGTGTGTGTGTGTGTGTGTGTGTGTGTGTGTGTGCGTGTGTGTGTGTGTGTATGTCTCCTCTTTCACATTAGCACTGGTGCTAGACTGTCTGTCAAATGTCTGGCCCCTAGCTTTTCTAACTGTTATTAACAGAAGTGATTGTGTTTTGTTTTTTTTGTTGTTAGCTATAACTTACCAAACTAAATACTAAGCAGATTTAATTTGAGAATATCACACGTGGAAGTATTTGGAGCCGTGCTTCTTTGGGAATGATGCTGTACCTCACATATTTTGTCTCCTTGTTGTGATATCAGCACTCAAACATTTCATCCTTTCAACCACTTTTGGTACACAAGCTTTTCAGCATGCACTTTAAACTATAACTGCCAAATCATTTCCTGCTCATCGTACTGAGGAGGAAACGTTAATGAGCATGAAACTGGGTGTTCCAAAACATACACAAAGTACAGGATGAATTAAGTGTCAGGAACCACCCAGATATCTGTAAGATGAATCATTAGACCTGAGGTTTTCAACCTGTGGGCCACCGCAGAATTTACTGTTGACAAAAAATGCAAAAATAAAACATACTTCTGTCAAGGTTATTGGCTGTCTTGGCATAACTGACACCAGCTAGATTACCAGTGCAGGTCAATATTTCTCTTTTTGATCATATGGATGTCATTAATCATGGTTATATGTTCTGCATAGTTTTCTGGTACTTACTATGTTGTGTGATTTTGCAAGGAAATTTGAGTGGTTACATTGATTTCAATCAAGTCTTTATGTGGGTCTCGAAAGCTTTTGTGGTTTGCTGAGTGAGATGCAAGTTCCAAAAGCCTAGAACCCCATACATTAAAACATTAGATTATGTTTGACTGACTGGCCTAAAACATATTGGTAATGATCAGGTCAGTTTTTAACATGAATGCTGCCATTCCATGTTTGTGTCGGAAAGAAAAACACAGCTCCATGCCTCACTGCTGGATTGGTGTAATAAATATGCTGTTGTTCACTATTCTATCCAGAAACATGTGCTGAGCACACAATAGGGTCTTTAATAGTGCCTCTGTGTTATAATAACTTTACAAAAAGTAGTACACAAAAGGTTATGTCCAAACTTCAACTCGTACGGTTCAGTACCCAAACATCCAGAAAAAATCAACATCTGTCTATTTCACCACTCAGGCTGAAGGCAGTTAGAAGAGTGGGATGTCCAGTTTGGTGTAGCCTATCTACCATCTTACAATTATTTGAGTGAGCCCTGACTTTTGATTCTCCTTGAATTAGTAAATAACCATTTTATGTTTACATAAAACATAAATATTTTTTATTGAAAAATAATAGTGAGAAAATTCTCAAGGAATTTTCTCAAGGAAAATTTTAAGGAATTTGTGAGGAACGGGACATCTGTGGTGTCAGGTCTAATATTACAGTGCGTATAAGCTGTATAAGCTGTCCCACTATAGGCCGGTCTCTGCACAGTTCATCCTCACAGGATACGCTACACGTGCCTGACCCTTAGGGAAGTCCTCCACACCCAGTAGATTTCATCATGACCCTATTAATAATGCAGGGTCCACGAAGAGAGGGACACTTCAGCACTATGCAGGCGCCGCAGTGCATGCAGCCAGTGCTCTATAAATACTGCTCTATCTGGGGCACGAGCACTGAGACAGCCAATTCAAAACTCCATGAACACAGGAAGCACAACACCATAACTCAGGCCAAAGTGCGGCTACAGGGAGGAGACCCTGACTCACAGACCAGCCATATGAGGCTCAGTCAAGCCCACAGCGCAGCCAAAGATTTAGAGCTAAACAGCAAAACAGGTGATGTTCAGACTCATAACTCTTGCAGCGGAGCTACAGAATGAGGGAGTGGGGGCAGGACTCAGGAAAGCATGGATGATGGAAGAGACTCTTGTGTAAATAAGCCACGTGACTTGTCTACAACGAAATGGGGTAAACATAACAATTCCAAAGTTGCAAAATCACCATCTTGAGATGTAAAGCGAGGCTGAAGTGGGAAAATTTGAAGTCAGATTGTGCAGTTCAAGGGAGATGAAAGTCACTTGAAAAATAAAGATTTGTATTTTACCATAGAATTGCTGTAATTCTTAATGTGTGCAGACGTGGAGGAGAGATTGTTCTCAGGATTTCAAAAATAACCAAAGGTAGGTCTTCGTTCTGGATGAGTAATGAAGGCTGCCACAGATAAGCTGCTAAGCTAAAATAACATTTTTATGGTCGGGTGCCGGTGAAGACTTTGAAACTTTTTTCCCTCGGTGGGAGATGTGCCAACAAGTTGGTAATTCCAAGGAGTGTATTTTCGCTGCTTCTCAAACTATTTGACATCAGCTAGAGAGACTTCTTTAGTCCGGTAAGCATAAAGCTCCGCTGTTTCTGACAGCCTTGTCATGTCCTCAACAACACGTCTTTGTCAACACACTCATGTTTCAAAGCAGTGAAGGGGCTGTTATGTGGGAGGCGGAAAATAATCGAATAGTTCTCAGTGATAAGTAAACAGTATTTTTGCTTAAATGCCTGACCTAATTCCTATCAATGTGTAATATCAATGTGGAAGGTGAGCTACCAGCTATTTGTCATTGAAGCCCATTTTTAAAAATAAGATTCAATTTAATTCAGAATGCCACTAACTTATACAACCATCTATAATATGATGTAGATTGCAGTTTATAATGTTTCAATCTGAATAAGGTATTATTGAACAGAACAGCAAAAGGTAGTGTAAAGCCAAGACATCTACACTCTACAGTATAGTCTACATTTCAGTCCGTTTCCAAAGGCTTACAGCACAGCCACTCAATAGTCAACAGCCACTTTCACACCGAAAACAGGGAGCACTGCCTCGTTACCTTTTCCAGTAAAGACAACATGCATCTCTCATTTACGACTCTGTCTCACCTCACGCTAGCTGCAGTGTTCGCACATGACTGTACATGTCGGGAATGGCCAACTCCTCTCTGTTGTCTGCTGGTACATCTGTACAACAGCAGAGAATGATCAATAACTGCAGCACTAAACCAATCTACTGTTATTCAGGAGAAAACGGTAATAGTGGGGAAATGCGTCTCTGCCGAACAGTTTGCCTCTAACCACTGCATCCATCTGTATTCAATTTGTATGTGCACAAATATCTGCACCATTTTATAAGAATCTGTCACACTGTCATGTTGCCTGAACATTAGTGGAGATGTCATGAAAGTAAGTTATGCAATGCTCCCCTCCAAAACAAGCCTCTCAACTCAGAGACACAAAAATCTAATTGCAAGACACATTTTTCATGGTTGACAGGAGAATATGTTAAGATCTTCAACTGACTACACATAAAGAGACAAGGCAGTGGGGATGTATCTCCAGCTTTCCTTCTGGACACAGTGTTTCCCTTACACCCATCTCAAGTAGCCTGCAGACTGACTCTCATTACACTCTGAACTCCACAGTGCTCTGACCTCGTCATGCAAGGAGCAGCATTCAGGCCACCAGCTGCAGGGTTTTAAGACAACTACCCCCATTCCTTCACAAGAGCAATGGGGAAACAATGGCAGGTTTGGTGTTATGTGAACTGTGAGACTTTAACTTCTAAAAGTGACCTGAGAGAGATTCTTCTGTGCAATAGACTGTACTGTGCAAAAGCCACCACCAACACTATCTTTATATTTTGCTGCAAAATACTATTTGATGCCTGTCGACTGCATTCTCTTTTTCACATTGAGTAGATTAAATTTAAGAAATGAACAAATGTTTTACTGTGACAGGCTGCAAAGTGCCTAAAGATACAAGGTGCCTAGATAAAAGAGTTCCACCGTGTGGCTTAACAAAAACATTCTTCCGGTCAGGTTCAGGGTCAGGACTGAAAAGGCAACTTTGAAAGTCTATCAGGAAATCCCCTGTTATCAGCATAACAGTACAATATTACACAACACTACATGCTGTCATCATTGTTAGTGGACAGACAATTCTGTATGTTGCAAGACCACAATCACAGAATCTACATAATAGAGACTTAGCCTAAGACAACATTAACAACCCCATTGTGACATTAAGAACCTCCTTAAATTTTCTTGTAATGCGTGAATGGCTCAGTCTGTCTGCATTCTGAGTTGAGTGCATCAGTATTAGTAGTGGGATGAGACTGTCTTGGTGCACTGAATCTCAATGTAAATGGTAGATATGAAAATGAAACAAAATCATCGCTGGCATTATGTGTGAGTGTGTGCGTGTGTGAGCTAGAGAGAGAGAAAGAGAGCGAGGGAGTTAGAGAGAGAGCAAGAGAGCGAGAGAGGGAGAGATGAGTGTGCGCACGCTGCCAACAACTGACTGGAAAAACACACCTCACATCAGCGCATGCACGTTCAACTAGTGGGGTTTTAGAGTGAGTGTGTGAGAGATTGAGTGAGTGAGTGAGTCAGTGAGTGAAGGAGTGAGGGACTACGTGAATGAGTGAGTGAGTGAGTGCGTAAGAGAGTGAGTGACAGTGTATTTAGATCTTAGTGACGACCAAATTTCCCCACAATGATGGAAAACAATACTGTGTATGATGTTGCTGGGACTTTTAATTCGTTCATTACAAAATAACAACAACTGGTTATGATTTGGTTGGTCCACAGTGGTCTCATGCTTTTTAACCTATGATAAACAATCTGATCCCAAGTCCCAGAACCTGTGGCTCTTTCACTCTTTCTGTGGACTCTTATAGATAACTTTACTTGAACAGGCTGCTATTGTGAAGTGAGCTGCGTTTTTATTACTGTCTGAAATATCTGTCTGGCATGTATGTGACTAACGTTATTCAGGTTACTTTTGTCCCTTTGTATTCTTCTCTGGTCTCGAATGGCCCCCTCTATTGGTGAACGAGTGCAAGCTTTCCTCCCACTAGGTCATCTGCCAAAGCCCATAATGAGCACACAACTATACATTATTCTCCTAAAATTCAAATCCATTGTTTGCAACACATTGCATACACATATCATTAAATTATTATTTAGCAATTCGCTTAAAACAAAAAAGTATCTAGTTCTCTTTCCCAAGACAGTGATGATGGTTTTGAAGCCCGTCAATCATTGCAAATTTCTGATTACAACGTCCCACCGCCCAGCGCGGTTTGATGAACCATCACACTCCGAACGTTAGTGAGACGACTTCTCACCCGTCAAACGACCCGGTTCAACAGCGAGTGAGGGTATTTTTAGGAGAGAGAAAGACTAAAAAACGGCAAAACGCCAACCACTACTTTAAGAGCTTCTATAGAATACAATGTTCAGGCTGCAAAACGTTGAAATGGGCTTTGACTGCAATCGAACAATCGCGGCCTGATATCGAATAATTCGACAAGTGACGCAAACGCATGTTCTGCTAGAAAGAACGGGGATGAAACCTCTCTCTCTCTCTGTGTTTCTCCCTCTCTCTTTGACTGTTTCTCTTTCTTTCTCTCCCTCACTCTGTTTCTCTTTTTCTCTCATACTCTTCAAGCTCAAGTTTGAGTAGGTTGTGAGTATTGAGACTAAAGAAATAAGAGAGATGAAAACCTCCCCACGAAGCTGAAGTTGGTATATTATAATGTATTATCTAGATCTAGAACTTTCCACTCCACCTTAAATCGTTGCAGCAGTTTAAACCCCTGCGTTTCACTCGGGCGGTTAAGGTGGAAAACAATATTCGAGTAATAAATGAACTTTTTAATCCAGTGAAACACATCAGTTCTAGCTCCACACACACACACACACACACACGCCACAACAAACAGCTGCACTGTTCGGCACCTCACTCACAAACAGACAGACACACACACACTTGCACAAAGCGAACTCGCAGAAGATCCTCTTGTTTGTAAACACACGAGGCCACTATAATAATGGGCTGCAACAGTTTCAGCACAGGAACTAAAACACAAACACTCAAAGCTGGAGCTTCAGGTGGAAACAGTGTTTCAGCAGTCTTTTCTCCAACCTAGCCTCTTTGCTCTGTCTATACCTCTCTCACACACGCACACAAATTCACTCACAAATACACATCCGCGCGCGCATTGTGCGGTATGTCATGAGACATCTTAAACCCAGCACTGATTAATGGTCAGGAGTGTGTGGTAAGAAATGAGTTCTGAGCTGTCTTTACATTTAGACCACCAAAACTGACATGAGAAGACCCCTGAAGACCCCGGGGCCACAGTAGTAGGAGTGTGTGTGTGTATCTGGAGAGAGACTGTGTTTAGTGGAAGTAAAAAGGGTCTCACCGTGTTCTCTCTCTCTCTGGACCTCCACACTTCCCACCACTACTGCCAGTCCCAGCAGCAGCAGCTCCGTCCCGCGCGCCATCGCCTCGCGTCCTCCAGCTCCCCGAGCCCACCAGCACCACGAACCCACCAGCACCACGAGAGTGTGAGAAGAGGAAGAGAGATGTGCAGGGTGGATGAGAAGAGGAATGAAAACGTGTCGGTTTATCCTCCTTCTTCTCGGAGAGTCGCGCTCTGCAGCTCCTCCAGCCAGTTCGAGACTGATCTGAGAGAGAAAGACAGGGAGAGATAGGGCGCGCGAGAGAGGGAGAGTTGAGCGCGCGCACGCACCCAACAACTGACTGTGAAAACACGCCTCGCGCGCTCACCTAGTGGGGCTTTAGTGTGAGTGAGTGAGTAAATAAGTGAGTGAGAGAGAGAGTGAGTATGTGACTGAGTGAGTGAGTGAATGAGTGACTGACTGAGGGAGGGAGTGAATGAGGGAGGAAGCGAGTGAGTGAGTGGGTGAGTGAATGAGTGACTGTGTGTGTGAATAAGTGAGTGAGTGAGTGAGTGAATGATTGACTGACTGAGGGAGGTAGGGAGTGCTTGACTCAGTGAGTGAGTGAGTGAGTGAATGAGGGAGGGAGGGAGAGAGGGGGTGAGTAAATGAGTGACTGTGTGAATGAGTGAGTGAATGAGTGACTGTGTGAGTGGGTGAGTGACTGTGTGAATGAGTGAGGGGGTGAGTGAATGAGCGAGTGACTAAGTAAGTGAGAGTGTGAGTGAATAAGTGAGTGAGTGATTGATTGATTGAGTGAGTGAATGAATGAGGGAGGGAGCAAGTGAGTAAATGAGTGACTGTGTGAATGAGTGAGTGAGAGGGTGAGTGAGTGACTGAGTGGGTGAGTGAATGAGCGACTGTGTGATTGTGTGAGTGAATTAGTGACTGTGAGTGGGTGAGTGACTGTGTGAATGAGTGAGTGAGTGAGTAAATGAGTGAGTTACTGTATGAGTGATTGAGTGAATGAGTGAGTGAGAGGGTGAGTGAATAAGTGAGTGAGTGATTGTTTGATTGATTGAGTGAGTGAGTGAGAGGTGGTGAGTGAGTGAGTGAATGGGTGATTGTGTGAATGAGTGAGTGAGTGAATGGGTGATTGTGTGAATGAGTGAGTGACTGAGTGGGTGAGTGACTGAGTGGGTGAGGGAATGAGTGAGTAAATGAGTGAGTGAGTGAGAAAATAAATGAGTGAGATTGATTGATTGAGTGAGTGAACGAGTGACTGAGTGTATTTAGATCTTAGTGAGGACCAGATTTCCCCACAATGATGGAAAACAACACTATGTATGATGTTGTTGGGACTTTTAATTAGTTCATTACAAAATAACAACTGGTCACGATTTGGTTGGTCCAGCTATCATTACATGCGCAGTGGTCTTAAACTATGACAAACAATCTGATCCCTCACTAACTTTACTGACAGTTTATCAGCTGAACGGGCTGCTTTTCTAAAGTGAGCTGTGTTTTTAGTCTGAAGAGTCTGGCTGGAACGTATGTGACTAATGTCATTCAGGTTGTTGTTGGCCCTTTGTAACATTCTCTGGTCTGGAATGGCCCCCTCTATTGGTGAACAAGTGCAAGCTTTTCTTCCCACCAGGTAATTTGCCAAGTCCCATAATGAGTCCCCTGCTTTATGCATTCAATAGTAAAAGTGAATAAAATATTTTACACACATATCATGTAATATTATTTAGCAATCTGCTTAAATTAAATAAAATTAGTCTCTATTGTGGCTTTAAAGCTCTGATTACGCGTCCTATTTTCAGGATATTAGAATAATTTATCCCCAGCAGTGACCATGAAAAAACAGCTTTAGCGTATCCTAAAAACGAATTAATGCAAATTAATCATACATTATTACAACAGTAAAAGTGAATAAAACATTGCATGCTAATATAATTTAATATTATTTAGCAACATTCGAAAATCAGATAAATTAGTTCTCTTCCTCAAGACAGTGACTATGGCTTTGAAGCTCTGTCTTCAGGTCACATGTCAATCACTGCAAATATGTGACTACACTGTCCTACTGTCCAGACTTCACAGACTGAGGTGAAAAAAACCCACATGCTGTACAGCTTGTCTGGCAAAAAATAGCTCTGCACTAACTAAACACACATTTATCACACTTTTGTCTCAAACTGCTCAGGTTTCTGAAAATTATATCACCCACTGTTATCAAATGAACCGACAAAATCCAACAGTGAGATTTTCATTCCTATTTATTGGTAACAGTGTGTCATATGATGTCGGAAACCACTTAAACAAGTCTATTTCATATTATTGTGACTGTGATGATTTTAAAATCTTTAAAAAACCTTCTCAAGGATCATTTTCAGAGACAATCTCGACCGATAGAATACAGTTTGGAAAAGGGGAGGAGGTTGTAAATCAGACCTTTTTTCTCCTGTTGCCGTAGAAGTGAGAGAAGATAAACAGTAGCTCGCTCCTCTCCTTCTCAGGCAGACGACAGAGAGAGGAGGGGCCATTAGTGGTTGGCAGCGGGGCCTGTGCTTTCTGCTTGCCAGCGTGAAGCCCCTTGGGGGTCCTGAAAGGCAGTGAGCCACCCGAGCGCTAACCAGCCCCCATCAGCTCTGCAGGCCAGGACAAGCTGCCTGGGAAAACTGTTTAGCGACGATACGCTGGAAAGCAGTCCAGTTCAAACACCTCTTATGATGTAGTGGTGGAAAAGGCCAGGCCACATTAAAATGCCGAGCGAAAGCGCTGGTCTTGGATAAATTGAATTTGGATTCTGGTGTTAGCTTTTACGAGCAGAGGCCTTTGATAGGGCCATTCTGCGGCAGGATGGCGGCATGCCTCTCTGAGCCAGTTTCACATAAAGTCCTCCAACATTCCCTCTGAAGTTCAGACCTCAGCTCACAGCAGGGAACCGTCTGACGAGTCAATCTTTTTCTTTAATGAGGCCCAGATGGGAAAGGTAAGAGAAATATTTTATTTAATGTTGTTAAAAGGTTCATATTTGTGTTGTGTGTCTGAGGCAGGAATACTTTTTTACACTTGAATTAAACTTTAAAGAGCTCATACACAGGAAAACAATTTATTTTTGTTACATAATAATGGAGTTTGATGTACAGTTTAACCATGAATGTACACTATGTCTGGCAAAGTCTCAAATTGATCATGTTTGTGATACCACAACCAGGAACGCATTTACATTGACTGCACCTGCAGCTGTTTAGCCGAAAGGAATGGCTGATGTTTTTTTCTTTCGCGTCTGGTGATTATAACCTGCTTGGGTTAGGATCAAGGCACAGTACAAAGTAGCCAATCACAACAGAGATCATCCTAAAGGCAAAACAACAAAGGCAGCCCATATTTCTTAAGGGATGAGAGGTTGGAAAATGACCATATAAAGCTGAATTTGTACTACATAATGTTATAAGTGAACCTTAAAAGATTAAAATAAGAAAAATGAGGAATCCAATTCAATTCAGACATGCTGGTGGATAAAACTAGTGTTAGAAAAGCTGTTTCACTGATCCATTAATGCATGGTGTCTTCAGCCGGTGTATAAATGTACAATAGCCAAAGTGAATAAAACACATGGATACGGGATCTGAACTGAGTCTGTCTAGACCAGTTTTACAGTCCTGTACTCCCTTAGACAATAAACCTCCTGCTGTGTAACCCTCTCACTCCTTACACACACACACACACACACACACACACACACACAATGCGTGAGATATAGACAGCCCTGTAAAGTCAGTGCTCTCAATATATCAAACATGTTTATGATGTGATGACAGATCTGAATGAGAAAACAATGCTGTATGATAGGTTTGTTTGACTCTGGTGGGATGAACTTTTCTCATTTGCAACCACCAAGGAAGCAGGACAGACAGGTCAATATAAGCTCACGTGTCTACAACTGTAAAATAAATGTTCAAAAATATATGCCACAGATCCCACACATCATCTGTTGAGCATTTTCAGATCACGAAGCGGTGCTACAAACCCATAACTAAACAGCTAAGTGCTGAACATTGCAGGCTAAAACTAATAATTCACTACAACCGCCAGCTAAACCACGTCTGTGAAAACAAAACTAACCCGAATACCACCTCACAGACAAGACCTTCACAAACGTTAGCAGAAAAAATGCTCTTGGCCCTGCAATGAGAAGAGTGCGAGTTCAGTCCAAAGCGATACCACAACCATCCGTGGCTGAGAGTCCGAAACTGGCCTCACTCTCTCTAAGTGGGTAGAAGGGTCCTCCCTCTTTCCCCATCACACAAGCTCAATGCTAGCCAGTGCAGGGATCTAATGCAACAGAACTGTCAAATTCCCCTGAGTGTGTTTAACTGTTCAGTGGTGTTGCATTAGCAACAGTATGAAAAGACCTGGAGGTGCTTTGTGTGTCTCGAAGGAAATAAGTGCTGGCTTTTCTAGTGCTGGTGGCATCATTTATGATTTTTAAGAATGACTAAAATTGGTGAAAAAATTGGGCAATATAAATATATTTAGTCATTTAGACTTAGAAATAAACTCATTTGCTGTTTCTTAAGGGCCTGGAGTCCAGTGCCTTCTTCTCCAACACCTGAATAATAATGAACAAAAAGCAAAATATAGAACCAATAGAGCATCCCCTGGATCACACTCACCCTCTGCCTTGATCACTGGGAGTAGCCCTTGAGTTATATGTACCATAGATTGGGAACCACTGGTCTAGACTGTGAACCATAACCTTTTACAGGCCTGCATAAAAATGCTTGGGACCAGCACTCCACAGGCCAGCAGGGACTGAAACCCAGCCTAAAGGCATTTTGTGTCACTTTGGAGGCGTTTTATAGAGGAACGCATGGAGCAGCAGGCAGCGGAGCCCGTGTTCATTATGTGACGTTGACTGCGAGAGAGAGAGAGGCTGACAGGTAACCAGCGCATGAATTTCAGCGAGGTCTGGAGAAATGTCCTCTATCTGAGGACACACTCTGCAGTGACACACTTAGACTTCATGTCATGCTGGTGCACACATAGACACACACATACACTCACACACACTCACTGGAAGACTCACCTCTGCTCTCTGCCAGAGCGCACTTCACCTGTTCTCTACAGCTACAGCAACTTATTGCCGTCCCACGAACAGATGGAGGCTTTCTCAAGCTCCAGATCCAAACTGGGTCTGCGCAATATGACACAGGACCATTTCCTACCTGTATCTAAAGCTACAAAACTGTTGTCTGTTCATCATACGTGCAGTGTACTGTACTGCCGTGGCCAAAACAGAGAGACTCAAGAGGAGCTTCTATCCTCAGGCCATTCGAGTCCTGAAGCAGAACATGCCCCCCCTCATAGGATTTCCTTAAGGGTCTGATACAGCACCTCAGGATTATTTATTTCTTACAATATTTAATGCTGCTGTACTGTACATGCTGCTATGCAGGTCCTTACTCCGTTTACATTGCTGTGCTAATATGGCACACTGCACTTTAATATCCCGCTTGTCCATATGTAAATCTGCCAGACTGTTGCACTTATAACTTAGAAACTTTAAAGATACTCTAATTTAGCTTCATCATTTACCTTCAACCTGTGTTCCTTGTTTAAGTTGGCTTTCTTTTTATTTTAGATTTGTTTTTAAATTAAATTTGTACTTATTTTATGTCGGCACAGTCATAAAAAGAGCGGTTCAGGGCACATTTCATGGCGTATTGCACTTGTATAACTACGAATGTGACAAATAAAGAATCTTGAATCTTGAATGACAGGGAGGCTGCCAGTTTTCACTGTACAGCCCCTACGGTCTCTCAGACCTCTTCAGATCTAGCCCACCTCTACCAGGAGAGGTTCTGTAGTTTTTTAACCCTTATGTAGCAGTTATTGCCAGTGATGATAGAATCAATTAATGATAATTAATGATAATGTCTCACTCACAACTTATTGCACCGAGCAGTGAAATTGTCTGGAAAGTGCTGCATTTGTGTTTCTAAGAACAAGAGGAGATATTTTATTATGTTAAGAATTTAAATGAAAAGTTTGTATTGTGTGTGCAGTCTTGTTTAGCCAAAAGAAAAAAAAAAACACACTTCACATTTCCATTGTTTTTTTTTTTTTAAATTCAGAAGTGCAACTTTTTCAATGCAGATTTGAAATGAAATTGGAAAGTGAAAGGTAATTACATTTAAACAGGTTAAATGTAGAGGTGGAGCACATAGAGTCATCAGTGAACAGAAGTAGAGGAAAGAGATCTACAAACATGGAGTAAAATCACACATGGATGCTTTATGTAGTTAAACTGGTAGAAGAACAACATGCTTTTTTTAGTCATAACCAAACATTTTTCGTCCTGAAGACTCTTTTGTAGAATAAAAGTAACATGTTTCATTAGTGTTGGAGTATGTGTAAGTCAAATTTCACAATGAGGCCTAGCCAAGTCAACATACAGCCTCCACAAGGACGGTTAGCCTTTGTTTGGGAGTTTTAATTTGGTTTTGTTTTATCGTTTGTTTATTTTTTTGCATAGATTAATAAGCTGTGCTATAGATGTCACGTAAATAAAATCAAGCTGATATTGCCTGTTTCAAACAGATTTGTACTGAATGAATTTATGGCATCGATTTACCGTTTTAATAACTGTTACAGCTTGCCCTTCCATCTGCTACGGAACTAAAATAAACTGGGAATCAATTACATTTAAACAGCATCGACAAATTAAAGTAACATTACTTTGTTTTACTTTCTAATCAGGGTTTCCTATCCATTTTATTTCAGCCTGAATCCGCTTTGTCTTTGTGTTGAATGGATTGTGGACTTTTGCACAGAGGGCCAGTGCTTCTATATAGATGAACTAGGCAGCTGCCTGGAGTGCCACTCGTAGAAGGGAGGCAAAATGTAGCAAACAACTCCAACCTAAGAGGAACTCGATTAAAGAATACGCCATTTTACCAAGTCCTCTGTGAGCTCGATCTGTCAGCGCTTTCCCCACCCCATCCTTCACTAAAACCCGAGCCTACTAGACACGCCTGGGCAATTCCGATAAGCGCTTGTGCGGCAGCTTTGCATAAAAACGTACAAATCAGGCACGTAACGCCAGAAGAGTTTAAGGCAGTGTGAACTTTAAATTGTTTTCTAAACCAAAGATGCATGAGGATGGGTGTAGGATGTGGATGAAACAGCGTTAAAGATACAGTATTTTCCATTAAACCTGAGGGAAAAATCACATGCATGTGGCTACATCAGCGTGCATAAAAGTCTTTATTAACCCACAGGATGTCGTGTCACATGAAACTAAATCAAATAATGAAATAAAATGAACAGGAAGGAAGCTCTGAGGTGATTCCAAACAGGGTGTTTTGGGAACTCCGGAACACTACCTACTGTCCTTGCTGTCGAATACACACTAAATATCAGCCCAAAATACATCAAATTAGATATTATATTATACTATCCTCTTCATCTCCAGCATTTCCATGGAACATCGCTTTAGATTCTGTCTTTAGTGCTGATTGGCTGCCAAGGTTATGTGATGTATTGATTGCTTGTTGCGTTGCAGCTACATACCATTGTGGCAGTGGTATAAAGTAGCTGTTACCAGGCTGGAGGGACTGTTTGAGACTTGGTATTTGTGTATTGAGTTTTATTTGTGTATTGAACCAGCTGTTGCAGGACTGAAACTGGTGGTGGCCAAATGTTTAGCAGCAGCCCTGCTTGCATTGGTAAAATAAAGCCTATATATTTATCAAATATATAAAATAAACCTTATTTATAAAAGATAACATGCATAAACCTTATATTACTAAAGTATTACCGATTATTAAACATAAACATCTTTTTCTTTTTCTCTGCAGTCCTTATTGAATCAAGCTTGTGATCTTGCTGTAGTAAAACCTTCTACTAGACGCAGCCATGAAGCGTGTTATTATTGTTAGTGAGTGTGGCACTGATGTGCAGCCTACATCCAGGCCATAACTCTTCAAGTTTGGTTCTAGACAGAATTTAGAATGCCAGTGGTCTGTTTCCACTAAAGAAGCCCATGAAAGCGTGGACTCCCAGGCTAGAAAGAAGGGGCTTCCTGTGCTTCTTTCTCACTCTGCCTTAAAGTGTGTGTGCACATACACACAGACACATGCATGCACACACTTTAGCCTTAGAAAGGTATTCTGAGTAGAACTGGACATAAAATGTTAGGAGTGTAAAGCTGCAGGTGTGAAGGACCCCCAGCACAAAATTCCTCACTCCCACATTCTCTCAGTGAAAAACGAGCCTTCCAGAGACTCCACTCAAAATCCAAAAACAGAGAAAGGGCTGACTCACAATGGAGGCATTTGTACAATCAGCTGAGAGTCACGTGAATGTTGGTAAATGACACAAGTGTGTGTGTGTGTGTGTGTGTGTGCCTGTGTTAGTGCACCATGTGTACTGGCTTTAACCAAAAAGGGGGCACAAATGAAACAGAAGTGCTGACCAGGCATTTAAGCTGTATAATAGATGCTCGTTGTGTGTGTGTGTGTGTGTGTGTGTGTGTGTTTAAATGTCTGAAAATGTTGTCTGATGTTAGAGCACTCTACAGGAGATCTACACCATCCTGTTGATATTTATGGTATAAGGATCTATGTTTTGTACTGTAGGGATCTATATGGTGCAGATATCCTGCACATATTTATTGTATATGGATTTATTTATGGTATATACTGTAGTTCTCTATGGTGTAGATATTTATGGAATACGGATCTATGTGGTGCAGATATCCTGTAGATATTTATAGGAATCTCTGGTTAGCAGTGGCCCTGTAGTCAGAAACAATTATAAAAGGGGTGGAATGTGATCAATAGCACAGAACAGTAACATTACACAGATATTTGTGTAGTTTCAGTGAAGGGCAATCTTAATGACATTTTGGACAACACCCTGCTTCCACCTCTGTGGACACAGTTTGGGGAAGAACCTTTTCTATTCCAGCATGACTGTGCCCCAGTGCACAATCCATATAGACATGACTGGAGGAGTTCAGTGTTCAGTTTACTGGCCCAGACAGAGCCCTGACCTCAACACTAGTCCAACAACTTTGGGATGAACTGGAACGGAGATTGTGATCCAGACCTTCTCGTCCAACATCCGTGTCTGACCTCATAAATGCTCTACAGAATGAATGGACATACAATCCCACAGAAACTCCAAAATCGTGTGGAAAGATTCCAAGAAGAGTGGAAGCTGTTATAGCTGCAAAGTGGGACCAAATCCATATTAAAGTTTATGGATGTGTCCCAATACTACATTATACACTTTGTCCATATAGCGTAGGTCATAGAGTCATCAGTGAACAGAAATAGGGGAGTGAGAGCTACAAATGTGAGGTAAAATAAAACATGGACATTTTATGTCGTTAAACTGGTTGAAATAGAACATGCTTTTAGTTATGACTAGATATTTCTCCAGATTCGTCCTGAAGACTCTTTTGAAGCATAAAAATAACTTGTGTTCGACTAATGTGTGTGTAAGTCAGTGGTTCCCAAACTGGGGGGCGGGCGCGGAGGTATTGCAGAGGGGCGCACAAATGGGATAACCTGTGTAGTTTGAATTGGTGGGGGGGTTCTTAATGTTCTTATCTAGAAAAGGGGGGCCCTGCAGAGAAAGTTTGGGAACCACTGGTGTAAGTCACTAATGAAACAGGGAGGACTGTAAAAGTGCAGCCTCCACATGGACTGTTAGAACGAAGCCTCTGAAAGCAAACAACAAGAGAAGCTTGCATCATATAAACTCAAAACAGTTCATTGTTTGGAAGTTTGATTATTGTTTGAATAGATTAGTCAGATGCACTATGGATATCACGTAATAAAATTAAGCTGATATTTCCTGTTGTACTTTTCCTCTGTTTCTTTTCATTTGATTTTGGTAAATGCAATTTTAAGTATTTAGTTTGGAAATCTTGCCTGTTTCAAACAGGTTTGTACTAAATAAACTGTGTTTTGCATTGGTTTACCATTTTAATGACTGTTACAACTTGCCCCTCCATCTGTTACAATTAATCCCACCTATGGGGTAAATTGTAATTTTGCACTCCTGCCATTTTTGGCTGATTTGCTCATTAGACACTGGAAAGCTGATGTTTGTAGCATCTGTTGGTATTTTGCACACATATTTTCAAAAAGGATTAAGATAAACCCCATCTCTGTTAGGTTGTGTCCTGCTCTCCCCTACAGGGTGGGAGTTTGTAATAAAGCGAATGCTGAGCACATGTCATTTCCCGATTGCAATAAAATTATTTTTAAGTGGTGTATTTATTAGTACGAGGCAAGTTCTGAGAGAGAAGGAATGAATGAAAGAAACATATTTTGCTCTGAAATATCATGTTGTCCAGTCCAATACTGGTATTGGTAGGATGTTCACTTTTATTGGTATTTGCTGTGGTCCGACAGAAAAAACACTTCATGATTTAAATGTGAAATGAAACCCATGTCTTGCAGCAGAGCATAACCCAGCCTGTTATATGATCAATATAAAAACCACACATTCTAAAACCGATGAAAATAAGCAGCAGATTTACTGGAGAATTATGGACTTATAATAAGTCTGTGTTTTCTTGGTACATAACATGGCAACTCTTTCCAGTCCAGAAACTTTAAATGTAGGAAATATGTCGAGTATTAAACTGATAATTTGCAGTTACTCTCACATTTTTCCCGTGAGAGCTTAAGAAATTATTTTTTCATATTTTTTCCTTTTTTTTTTTTTTTTTACAGAATTTGGATGCTGTACAAGTACTGTCATGTAGCCAAGGAGGTTCAAATGACACAGAAAGTGTATCCACAAGGGCATTCAGTGCCACTGTGCTTGCGTGTGCATGTCCTTTAGGCTTCAGAGCTTCTGGTTTCTTCATAAAGTGGGTTGGAGAAAGACAGTTTAGCAGGATACTGGAAGAAACAGACAGAAACAGGCATAACATGAATTTTTTCAAGTAAACAGGAATTGCTTTCAATCAAATCTCTCAAAATCCCCAGTAACAAAAATGCGCACATGAGAAAAGCTGGTATTTAACCTGTGAATATGAACCTGACTATAAATATTAATCTTAACCAAAATGTACCACAAAATTCCTGGACATCATGGAACTGTCCTGGATGAGTCTTTATCTAACATCTATTCCAATACACAAAGAAGGTACATTAGGTGCTGTAATAAGCTGTCTTTTATTAAAAAAGCTCCATGTGGATAGAGTCTGGCAGCTCATGGCATATACACTACGGGTGAAGTATGCATTGAACACGTGACCAATTTTCTAAGTAAATATATTTCTAGAATTAACATGAAATTCTCACAGATGTCAGTAACAACCCATCCAATCCACACATGCAAAGAAATCAAACCATAGATGTCCATAAATTGTGTGTAATAAAATGGAATGACACAAGGGAAAAGTATTGAACACATGAAGAGAAAAAGGTGCAAAAAGGCATGGAAAGTCATGACACCAGCTGAAATCTATCAGTAATTAGAAAGCAATCCTGCCATTTAGTGCAAATTAAAATCAGCTGGTTCAGTCCCAACTGATGATCTATAAAAAGGTGTCTCATTACCAAGGTGTCACACAAGAAACATCTCATGATGGGTAAAAGCCAAAGAGCTCTCGCAAGACCTTCATAACTTTACTGTTGCAAAACATACGGATGGCACTTTTTACAGAGGAATTTCTAAACTAGTGAGCAAACTGCTGGAAATATTTTAAGCTTGTCCTACTCAATTTTTAATTGGCATCAATGATAACTGTGTACACAATTACAAACCTGAACAGAAATAGTGTCTGGTTTTAAATCCACCACTAAATACAATATTTCACTTTAACCCTCCTGGTTTCATGCTAATAAGGTTATACATTAAATGTATTTAGTGGTGGAGGTATTTTTACATCTTTTTTTACATCTTTGTTGAATTATTACCGGATTTCTGCATGAGATCCAACATTAAGTTCAAAATACTGAAAATGTTGTATGCCTGTTGATCCAGAATTTTTGCAAAATGGACCAGTCCTATTGAATTTTCCTGAATAAGGACAGTTGTGCTTCTTCAACATGTTAAATAATTCCAGATGTTTTACAATTCCTTCATGGTAACATGAGACATTTGACTAATAAGGTCAGTGTTCTTCAAAAAGAGATTTTTATATTTTTCCATTTCTTCTAGTTGGTGTATTTCTTATGCGTGGACAGGCATCCTCATCCTGTCTTGCTGGCTGTCAAAATGATTTTCCAATATTCCAGCAGCAGGAAAGTTTTGCGAATATCAAACAAAACAAAACTCTGTGTGCCCCCACGATGGTGTCACGTCAGATGGCCCACTCCGTGACCTCTGGGCGAGCATAGAAGCACCATGAGCCTTGTTTTCCATTCATTTCTTGTTTTCTTTTTATTTTGTCAACAACAACAAGGTAAAGTGAGGGTGGACCGACACCTAGGTCGGTCCAAACTGAACTAATATACAAAAACCCCCAAACCTATGGAAGGCCGAATGCTGTATGGTAATGATTGTTTGTTTGATTCCCACTGGAAAAGTGTGGATAGCTGAGATAGAAAAGATTCTGAAATGTGTGGTGATTTTAGCCTTCATTTCACATCAAGCAGTGTTTGTAACTTTGTAAACAGATTTTGTGAGTCTAAGACCAGCTGAAATAGCAAAAACCGTCCCGCAGTAACAGTCCTCAAAACACATCTACTGCTAGACCCTGGTCGCAAGCAATTCTCTTCAAAGGTGCCTGGACACAGAAACATTTTCTGGGTAACGAAAATATGACTACATTTTTGAATGACTGGTCAAGCAGTAAAAATCAGTATTCATGTAACCTCTAGTATATGTTGTGTGTTGAGGGGTGTATTAGTGTAGTGTCCATACCTGTAGTTCATCTCTCCACGGATAAACACTGACGGCAGGTTTGGGAAATTTACTCCAAGTTGGGGCTCTCCAATCTAGAAACTAAATCATTCATTACAATATTAGGGAGCTTTCAGATGAAAAACGTTATGAACTTGTCTTGCTGCAGGACTGCTGCGTTGCTTGCTGCTGGAGTTTGAAAACCATCCACCTGACAATGTTTTTACAGGCAGTTTTGCAAAAAGTATCTCATTATAAAAACAAATCATGGTTCTGGCTGTGGTTGTTTTGTCAGGAACATGAAGGTACAGCAAAAAGTACGGCCTCATATATCACACACCATACACCACACTCAGCATCTCATTGGTTGCACTTTAGAAAGGTCAGCAGCAAACTGGATCAAAGTTGAATTCGACTGAATATTTGGCGCAGTAGCAAAGAAGCGAAGCAGCAAATTCGGGCAGTGCACAGCACTTGCGGTAGAGCTGCGTCAATGTGAAGCAGCACCACTCTCCTCACATGCAAACTTGCATAGCCAGTGGAAATCAGTTTTGCTGTTCATTTCCTTAAAGTGCCCTTAGATACCAAACATCAATAACTCAGAACTGATAATCGAAAATAATAGGTGTTATTACTGACTGTAGACAACAACTGCATATTACATTGCAATATAAATATTATTATTCAAATGAAATAATGGCAAACACCAGATAAAACTAATTTAACCTTGACTATGTGTAATTTATCTAAAAATGTATGATTTTTTGACTGACCTCTCCACTCCGGTCACCAACAGAATTATCCACTTCCTCACTGCCAACTAAGCTTGGATCTCTGAGTGAGCAAAAACACAGTACACATAAACAACAATAAATAAATTAATATTATAATTTCCTTGTCAGACAACTTGCTGTGGAAAGTAGAATTATAATATAATGAGGTACGTAGTAATGATAATAATAATAATGATAGTAGTAGTAGTAATAATAATAATAATAATAATAATAATAATAATGTTCTTATTATTAGTAGTAGCAGTAGTTGTATTAGTGGCAGCTGCATTAGTAGAAGTAATACTACTACTACTAATAATAACAACAACAACAAAATAATAATAATAACAACAATAACAATAATGTTGTTATTATTATTATTATTAGTAGTAGTATCAGTAGTAATAATACTAGTAGTCGTAGTAGCTGTACTAGTAAGAGTAGTAGTAGCAGTAGTAGTAGTATCAGTAGTAGCAGTAGTAGTATCTGTACTAGTTAGAGTAGTAGTAGCAGCAGTAGAAGCAGTAGTAGCAGTAGCAGTAGTAGCAGTAGCAGTAGTAGTAGTAGTAGCAGTAGTAGTAGTAGTAGCAGTAATAGTAGCAGTTGTAGTAGTAGCTGTACTAGTAAGAGTAGTAGTAGCAGTAGTAGCAGTAGTAGTATTAGTAGTAGTAGTAGTAGTAGTAGCAGTAGTAGTATTAGTAGTAGTAGTAGTAGTAGCAGTAGTAGTAGTAGTAGCAGTAGTAGTAGTAGTAGTAGCAGTAGTAGCAGTAGTAGTAGTAGTAGTAGCAGTAGTAGTAGTAGTAGCAGTAGTAGCAGTAGTAGTAGCAGTAGTAGTAGTAGTAGCAGTAGTAGTATCAGTATTATCATAGCAAACAGCGAGCATGTAGGAGAGCAAAAACCATTTTTAAACTCTTTTACACTGTTTTTATTTGTTAAAATCAGATTTTACTGACAGAGTTCTAAGTGTTAAAAAAACTGTTTTAAACTGTAAAGGTTTAGTTCTGCTGGTTTTCCCACCTAATGGACGGTGTGCCATAGTTCTGAACTATAACTGAATAAGCAGTTTTAAGCGAAATGGGGTGTTACAGTAGTGTTTTGAGTGCTCTTAGTGTCTCTCGGTGGAAAAGGCGGGTTGCCAGTCAGGGGTTTGATCAGAACAGGTGCGACTGAGCCGAATTTTGGCTGAAAGTTTGGTTCTCCAGGCTGGTGCTGGAGAGAGGCTTCCATCATTACTGTCATGGGGAGCTCCAGTAGCAAAGATCAGTTCCCTGATCCTGATGATGTCATCACAAGAGCCGTGACCGAATATTGAGGGTCCCAGTTATGTTTTTTAATCAGAATAAATAAAACAATTCGTCCTGAAGGCCTGGTTTTGTAAGGGTTTATGATTCCTATATATTTACAACAACTGACATGAAAATGCTTAATTATACATGTATCAGTCTTCATAAAAGTCAGTTTTTGTTCTGTAATTTCAGCTCAGAAAATTATGACACATTTGGTACTCGTTCCACTAAGATGTTACAAATGTTTATGCAGGTTTATTTCGGGTTGTCATGAAAGTGTTATGTACTGTGCTCTGCAAACGTCTTGAGTCATTTGCTTCCAGAGATCCAGACTTTCTGTATGCTTAATGTGGTCTTGAGGAACAGTTCTCCAGGCTTCCTGAAGGACTTTCAAAGACTCTCATTTCCAGTCCAGTCCCTG
>JBBPCY010095580.1:0-21601 GCA_037974405.1 Brachyalestes nurse
ACTGGTTTATCTGTGTTATCTTGTGTTGGACACTGGTTTATCTGTGTTATCTTGCATTGGACACTGGTTTATCTGTGTTGTCTTGCATTGGACACTGGTTTATCTGTGTTGTCTTGCATTGGACACTGGTTTATCTGTGTTCGGGTCACTGGTTTATGGTGTTTAATATCTTAATATCTTTTAATTGTTACTTTCGGCTTGTACATGTACTTGTTTGCTCCTACACATCGTTCTTCAGTTCTCTAGCATTAATACAGTTTTCTGATTCTGATTCTAAAATTCCTTTTTTCTGCAGTTTGCAGAATTCTATCTGAAGCTAGGAAACATCAGCACTGTCCAGAATCACCACAAGCTGTATTCATGGCACTATCTGAAGCAGCATGTGTCCTGCTTCATGGTAGCATTTCTCAGTGTTAGACACTGACTGTATAAACTGCATGTCAATCTATCTAGGCTCTTCTCATTTAAATAAAATATCTTTCTCTGATTATGCATATTATTTGCCTATTTCTCATCATTATCCGTGTTATAAACCGACTATAAACTGTGTGAACTGTATCAACTTAAAAGGAGCATTTTTCGAAAGAGTAGTATCAGAACACCGGAACTGTTATATTAGTGGGTGACGTATGAGTGAAACCGAGTGCAGCGCACCTCCACATCAAAATGCTCCTGACACCCTGTGTTTATAGACAGACAGTTCTCTCATTGTTCTTGCTGAAACATTTTTTCCCCTCAGCATATTACATCATATTTTTGGTTACTGTGACCATTACTGCACATGATCAATGCGGAAACAGATATTAAATAAAAGACGTTGAAAGTCTTTTATAATTATTCATTCCCTCATATGCCAAAATTCATTTGAATATTTAAATACTTTTACAGCAAAAATGTGTGTGATTAATCTAGATTAATTAATCACAGAGCTTGTAATTAATTTGATTCATTTTTTTAATCGCCCCTAATTAAAATAGGGCAGGAAACAACTGTGGAAGTTCATAGTGAAAGTAGTTGAGTACAAAATACTTTAATTAAAGCTCAAGAGAACATGTACACATACAGGTGTGTGATCATCATACAGTGTTCTTTATATTTAATAAGCAAATCTGATTGACTCAGCACAGTGACTGGCACTATTAGATTTAGCCACTTTAGATAACTATCAAAAGAAGAGAGAAGAAGAGCAGGATGGACCTTCAAAGAACAATCAGACTCTTAGAAAGGGACACAGTAATCTGTTCATTGTGTATCCAGTTCAGAGTTTACAGGTTCTCCAAATACTTGAAAAACAGGGATTTAGACATTAAAATGTTACTGCCACAGGGTTACAACAGAGGAATATAACCAAATGCAGACACTCCATAACAGTTCTTAAACTGCCACTAACCAGTGAGGATTATGGGTACACATGCCATGTGTATGTACATATGGCTGTGAAAGAGATTTAACAGCGCTGTGGCTGTAAATGTGACTAGATTTCTGTCTTGGACTTGTGCGTTTGAATGTGAACAGAAGACCAAGTTTGTCTAAACTCTGTCCCCCAGTCTTTGCTGTATCTGCGGCACAATCCTCAGCAGCTCAGGCTGTTTACTTTTCCAATGCCTTCAAAGCCCCAGCACTGCACTGAGGCCCAACTGAAATGTCTGGTTCAGGATGTCAGTGCTTGTACTAAAACTTGACACATGGGCTAAAGTTCACCATTTAAAACTGAAATCAAACAGCAGTTACGTGTGGTAGTGTAACTGGAAACAGATGGCCGCAATCCCATGAATGAGTCGGTGCATATGAAGGCTTCAAAAACGCAGCCAAGGTCTGGAGTCTCAAATAAATGCAACTGATGGTGATGAAATGGAAAGTTCACTCATTAGTTCACTGGTCCTTCTATGAAATTACACACAAACTTTCCTCTGGAGTAAACAAATTCTCTGCAGTGACCATAAGATGCACACTAAGCTCCTTTGCACATCCATCTACCTCATACTTTAATTTTTTTCTGCTCCTCTGCATATTTCATTCATTGCAAATGCACAGTTTATATTTATCTGCATCTGCACATCACACTTGTCTTCACTTACTTATTTATATTTTTTATCTTGTTCTATTTTTACATATTTATTTTATTTTCTTATTTTTATTTATGAACTCTTTATTAACCTAACTCTGCATTCGTGTGTGGACAGCAAATAATTTCATTTCACAGAGAAACGCTATTTTTCTGTACATATGACAATAAACGCTTTGAATCTTTGAATCTTCCTTAGAACTTTACACATGAATGAGAGTGAAAGTGAAACATTCGTCATGCGTGAACACGCCACACCACAGCAGACGAGGTGAACCATGTGACATCTGTCCTCCACATTTAACTCAATCCACTGAGTGAAGAAGGCAGTAGACAGTGGTGCCCGGGGAGCATTGGGGGACTGTACCTCGCACAAAGGTACCAAACCGGTGTGGGATTTGAACCCACAAACTTCCAATCACAATATAATTCCACTGCATGCAACAAAGTTTTGTTCAGACAGAAATGTGACATAGGAGGAAATTAATCTGTGGTAGTCAAGGAGCTCTGCTGAGGTTCTCTACACACAAACTCTCCTAAACACTATTTTTTTTCATGTGTTTTTAGGTAGAGGCTGCAACTTTGTTCCTCTATATTTATAGGTGGTGGCTGGCATGGATGGGATGCCATGGGTTGTACTCCATTAAGCAATTAAAAAAAATAGTCCCTGATCTACAAGATCATTCATATTTCAAGCATATTGTAGACAAACTTAAAAGTTTAACGCATATTTATCATTCCATTTAAGAGTTTCCCGCCATGGAAAATACAGTGCAGTAAAACATATATCACCATAAATCATTGCTTGTCTAATATACCTATATATGGTATAATTCCTATATCAATATTGGAATAAAAGGAAAGAAATATGGGATGGGATCAGATTGTTTTCCCTTCAATCCAGCATTTTCTGCTAATAGCAACTAAATATTTTTTTTTAAAATGTGAAATTGGACTGGTGCTACCTGTAAATATAACTTTACAAAGACAGATATATTAAATATATACTGATAAGATATCTATAGGCTTCTCACTTTATACTATTTATCCTCCCTTTATACTATATATTTTTTTTAATTTACAGTTTATACTCTGGACCCTCAATTAGCACGTGCACTCTACTGTAACCTTGTTTACTGCCAATACAGGCTCCCTAATGACTTCAATGTTTTAATTCTACACTACACGTACTGGAGTTTCTCCGCTAACTGTCCTGTGCAATAAGAATATTAATATGATTCCAGTGCAACATCATATACTCATGTTCAATAATATGTATAAATGGTGTAGGCTTGTCACAATACTGAAATTTAAACTCGATACCGATACTATTTTCGATACTACAGGGGGAGAAAACACAAACACAGGAACTTTTTAATAAATTACACAGGTCAACAAGTCAAAATCATCAGAGATGAGTTTATGTGGGTTTTGTAGCGTTTTTCATGCAGATTTCAAATCTGTGTTTAGTTTTTCCTGCACGTACAGTTTTTGTGATGAAGCCCGTTATACATTGCATGATAGTTCGTATAATTAGCATATAATAATCATATGCTGAGCGTTTTTGAAGATCCAGTGGTAGCTCAATAGTTCTGGGGTAGCTGAGGGTCCGTGTAAAATTTTGTGGCGCTAGGTTGTTCTCGGGCCAAGCTACGGGGCAAAATGCGGCTCGGGACTCATTTATAGGTGCGTGCCGCTTTTTTTCTTCCGTAGAGAGCACAGGGGAGAGCCTCGGGCCTCCAAAGCCCCAAAGCTCCCGCCCGGCTCTCTACGGAGGAAAAAAGGTAGCATGCACCTTTAGTCCCGAGTCCCGAGAGGGCGTTCATGTAAACACTGGGTCCTCAAGGTAGCCGGGGGAGGGGCTGCCCGCTGCCAAGCCTGTTGAAAATTGTTGTAGTCTGCCGACGATTTCCGTGAACCGGCAGATGCCAAACTGGCATTTAAGTATCGATACCAGTGCTAATTGATATCGAAATCGATACTAAATTTTAGTATCGATTAGTATCTAGAATAAACTTTTTGACATAATAATATTTGACACAATAATATTTTTAATATGGTGCAATATTTTCATTCTGGTAAACTAAGTTGCACATCCCACTCACATTGCTGTTACACCACTGTATCGTCTATTTATTGTAGTGCTCTGTCGTCCCTGAAACTCGGTTCAGTGCCGTAACTGCCTCCTGTGCAGTAATCAGACCTGTAGTGCAACACTCATCACTCAGATGGGTTACATAATTTCCACATCTGCTGTCTATTGTTTATCTGTAGTGACCTGCACTCTGTTGCACGGTGGTCTATGAAGAAACATCTCATCTCACTCTGTACGTGTTCACAGCTGCTGGTGAAAATTAAGTAACCTTGAACCTACATGTAAGTAAAAGATACAACAAACAGAAAAAGACCCCCTGGTAAGTGCAATGTGCAAGAAGTGGAAATGGAGACGAGGTTTATAATTAATGATCAGTGGTCCGTGTATAAGATCATGTATGCGTATAAACGATCACGTAAAATTGCTGGAATCCTTACATTATCGGTGTGTCATCATTATATAAAATGAAACCCAACGTTCATGCCAGCCTGACTGCCTGTTTTTGTTTTTTACAATAGTGTCCTTTGCAACACATCCTTACTTTGATCTCAGAGCAGTTCTTTTTGCCTTGTGAGAGTTCTAGTTCCTGTCCTCCCACTCAGGTTGGAATGTTATGCTCAGCTGCTGCATCACCACTGCTTTAAACAGGCACACCTTTCACCTCCCGCCTTCAGCCAAATATGTACTGTGTTTATCTTCATATAGTCCTAGTGTATCCTTTCTTTATCCAGCGGGTTGAGAGCCAGAGCGGTTGGTAATTCTCTTTAAAATAAACACATCGTCCTCTTTCATCTCGCTCAGAAACAGCAGTAAAAATACCAGCAGGACTGAATTCTTGTGCACCTGCATTATAAAGGACTGCCGTGCCATTCAACTCCCCGGGGTCCATTAACATACAGTCAGGCCAGGCAAGGGCACCGAGGAGGCAGAGGAGAAACAAAAGATTCACATTTAGATGGAAATTAACCCCCAGGCAGAAATATGGCCTGCTAGGCACTGAGATGACACATCCTATCTGCAAACAGTTTCCAAACCAGAGTTTTTTATGGGCTGAGACGGCGACCGTGTTGATTTAAGTAGAACAAAGAGGGGTTTAATCAATTCAAATGGGGCGTAATTGCCAGTGTGGGGTGTCTGTTTCCAGAAGGAAAAGCCATCTTTGTCAAGAGCTACCTTTCAGCTGCCAGCCCAAGCCCACAAATCAAGCCCTGGAGGCCATCAAAGAACAGAATGTGGGAAATGGGCTCAGACCCAAAGGGAGCTGAGAATAGAAGGAGGCAGAATAAGGGGCCTGTAGCCATCAATCAGCCCCTCCTTTTAAAGCCCTTCCCAAAGACCATATTCCTTCAGTCTGTCCCCTCCAAAACACCCTGCATGGCACTCTTGGTCATGGCAATGACATATTCTAGAGGACTGTGAATTCACAGAGCACGTCTCGGTTATCTGGTGCTGAAGAAATGGGACTGCTCAAATTTCAAATGCATTAAGAGCAAATTTGTGGGGTTGAAATAAATCTGCTGATACCAACCCAATTCTGTCTCTTTCAGTTCGGATCTCTTTTAGTATACATAGACGCAGCATAAGCTTCACAAACAGAACAACAGGAAATGTAATACATTTGCTCTGTTTATTTATTTAGGGGTTATATTTCCCGTTGCTGTCCTGCACCAAGTAAACACAGATATTTCACAGATATTGCTGCAGGCACCAAGAAAACATGCCTTACCCTCGGGCGGAATGTGACACTAGACAATGACACAAACAGACATACTGCTTTCTAGAGCAGCACAGATTGCGGATTCCATTGCATGCTATAACCCAGAGCAACTGCGAAATAAAGAAATACAGCAGACATCGTTAAAAACCAAGGACATGGACCAGGTATAGTGAGGGCCACCAAGGAATGACTGACACAAACAAACAAATTCAACTCTTATCATTAAAAAAAACATCAATATCATCAAAACTGAATCTGCACTGAAGACAAATTGAAGAAGCGCACATACCTTTAGCTGCAGCGGTTCTGAAGAATTTCTCAGAGTTGGCATCTGAATCCTGAGAGACAGAGAGAGAGAGAGAGAGAGACAGAGAGAGATAAAGAAAGAAAGAGACAGACAGAGAGAGAGAGAGACAGACAGAGAGACAGAGAAGGGGAGAAAGAGAAAGAGAGAGAGAAATAGAGAAAGAGACAGAGAGAGAAAGAGAGAGAGAGAGAGAGAGAGAGAGAAAGAGAAATAGAGAAAAAGAGAGGAAGAAAGAGACAGAGAGAGAAATAGAGAAACATACAGAGAGGGAGAAAGAGAGAAAAAGAGAGAGAGAAAGAGAAAGAGAGAGATGATTGCCAGTACAGGACAGGTCAGGTATTCTCCACCATGAAATGAGCTGCACTGAGCTGATAATAAACCCGCCGCGTGGTGGCGCTGTGGGTCCATGTAAGAACAGCCCAGTCTTTAAACGGGCTAAGCGCATTAACACCGCTGCTGTGAAAACCCCAGTGTTGGCATTTACAAAGTATTTAGGTAATAAAATCCTATTTACGCAAAAATGTGTTGTCAAAAGGGCACTAATTAATCCAAACCGATCGGGAGGGAGAGATATCGATCTGTTTAAATCGATCTGCGCGCCACAGCCTTGCGCACTGTCCGACTCGGGTGGGGACTGACGGGCTTTCTTCCAGTCATTTTACATCAAATTAAACTTTTCTCAAGGGATTAATTAACAACTTAGCGTCCAAAATGATCAACACGCAATTATGCATGATGTCGTGTAGTGAGACATTTTATTCCTAAAAAGAATGTGTGCATGGTAATATTACTGTTAATAATCAAAACACCACGCTAAAAACAACCTTTAGGTCTGTTTCACCCATTACATTACTCTCGTTATCACACATGTACGACATAAAGCTCTGAGAATTTCTAGGTAAGAAAAATAAACAAAAAATACATTATTACACCCGGCCTTACTAATAATTTTATCACTTCTCTCATTATTATTATTACTATTATTAACAAAAAGCAAGAAACAGGGATAGATGACTGGCTTATACTGTCTCCTTGTTCGTGTTTTATATTACAAATCCTCTAACAATAATAATAATAATAATAATAATAACAATAACATCAACAACAACAACAGTAAATATAATAACCAGTAGTAGTGTTTCTGTGGAGTTAATTTTAAACGAAACCAGAACCCCGAACATCTGGGAATATTCAGAGCTAATTTTCAGGATACAGTTCATCGCCAAGACCAGGAACATCATTTCAGTCTTTATCTCAGAAATAAAAACCTCACAGGACTGGAGAAAGACTACGGAGCTGCAGAGAAAGCATGCAGAGGAATAAAGAGAACAGGGCTGTTTATAGCCAGCGTTACCTTTTAATGTGCCAAGAAATCACTTTCGCAGTCTAGTAAATATGGCCCCGTTTCACATTCTGCTTGTAAAATAATGTAATCCACAAATAAGCAGCACTTTCCACCCCGTATAAACTGGAGACAGCCATTTGAGCAGGAAGAAACCAGCCCGGGTCGCGGGACTCTCGGACAAAGGCGGAGCTGCGCGTCTCCGGGAGCGCACCGGGAACGGCCGAGCCGAAGAACCCTTCAGGTCGCGCCTTCGTTCCTTCCCACACGCAGAAAATGACGATTTGCCCCTAGAAAAATCCCTGAAATCCCCGTGGATGTTATCTGCTTGGTGCCTCCTCTAGTCAAGGTATGCTCTCTCACAGAGTAGGATCCATCCGAGCGAGTGATATTTTCCAAAGATCAGAAAATCCAACAAAGCGCAGCGCGGCGTGTTTCCACTTCCAGAGAAGACGAGACCGAATCACGTTAAAAACACACGTTGTCCACGCGGGGCGCGTTTTTCTCCCGGGTTCCCGTCTGCCGAGACGCAGACAAACTCTCAATTCATCCAGAAACACCCCCACCCCCAACTAGACCCTCCACCTTCCTGAGTCTAACCTGGATTACACCCCGGACCGCACAGAGACGCAGGTCAGAGCAGCAGCTTCGCGCCCAGACACCGCACGGGGGCGCGCTGTGTGTGTGTGTGTGTGTGTGTGTGCGCGCTCAGAAGCTGAAAGATACTGGCGGTCGACTTAGTGAAAGAGTGCAATGAGAGACGGGGACGCAGGGAGGGGGAATGGTGAAGGAGGGGGAGGGACGCTGGATGATATTCCTTCCCTCTCCGAGATGATGTCAGCCACTCATGGATTTGCCAGTAGGGTGTTGCTAAAAGAAGCAGACCTAAAAGGTTGCAACTGCCCTGCTCCCCACAAATCACACTTTTAGTTTTAAAACCAACATGAAGCAAAGGAGAAGTGTAAGTGACCATTCTGTCACATGTTAACACACCACAGTGTGGACAGCACGGAATTCTTCCTCTGTATTTAACCCATTCAACCCATTTAACCCATTTAACAAGTCGTGGGCAGTGCGTGCAGGAGCAGTGTGTAGGGGAAGCAGTGTGTAGGGGAGCAGTGTGTGGAGGAGCAGTGTGTAGGGGAGCAGTGTGTGGAGGAGCAGTGTGTGGGGGAGCAGTGTGTGGAGAAGCAGTGTGTGGGGGAGCAGTGTGTGTTGGGGAGCAGTGTGTGTAAGGGGAGCAGTGTGTGTAGGAGGAGCAGTGTGTGTGGGGAGCAGTGTGTGTGTGGGAGCAGTGTGTGTAAGGGGAGCAGTGTGTGTGGGAGGAGTAGTGTGTGTGGGGGAGCAGTGTGTGGGGAGCATTGTGTGTGGAAGCAGTGTGTGGGGACAGTATCTTACTCAAGGGAACCTCAGAGGTGCCACTAGCAGTCTTGGGATTCGAACACACGACCTTCTGATCACAGGGGGTAACACCCTAACCACTAGGCCACCAGCTGGAGGTACACGGGAGAATCAGAGAAACCACTCAGTTCAAAACAAACAAACATTTTTCACCCGAAAAAGTGAAGAAACAGCCTCAAATCAGTTAACAGAGCTGACTAGCAGCTCTAAAACAAGTGTTCACTGATTGGTTTTTATAAATCACAATAAACAGAGACATGTCTTTCGTTTCATAACTGACCTGAGCTTCAGTGGCCTAAAGGCTGTTTCTGAGCCTGCTGTGTCTTTAGAAGAACTAATGTTTTACTCCATTTTTGTCGCTTTGCAGCCACCACAGGCCTGACGTCACAACACTCACTCCAAGACTATCTCTCCCTTACAGCCTCTGAAGGTGACTCACCCCACCACTCGCTCTCTCTCTCCATACATAATAGAGGTGACTTGACCACAAAAATCTACTTTTTAAAGTGACTGATAAACTGTATACACATGCAACACAGAGGGGTGTAATGCATGTATTAGGGTTGGAACTTCTCCAAAAACTCACACAGCCTTGGAGTCTCCGGCTCAAAAAAAAAAACAGGTGGAATTAAAAATAATAACTAGATGCATTCCCATGAATAAATGCAAAGTGTGATTGCATGGTTCCCATAAAACCAATGCTTGGAGACACACAAATTAACAACACAAAAAGTCTGTTAAAAAATCTGCTCATAGTGAGGATGGAAACCAGCACGCTTCTGATAGTCTTCATTCAGTGCCCAGCATCTTACCGCTCAACCACTGAGCTTTGCCCCATACACCTCCAGACTAATAACACTGGGGTTCTCTTACAAAGTCCAAGTTACGGCCATAGAGACTAACTTCCCAGGAGCTCAGAGAAAGAAATAAAAACAACCCAAAATTTCTTGCCTGGGGAAGGACCAGATAAAGTTTGTAATTCAGCTGAATTGAATGAACATGTAGGAGAGGGCAATATGACGATATGAGATTGTGAAGACGATCTATGTAATGGTGATCTGCCAAAGCAGAGAGATCGCAGTATCGTCTATATAAACTACATTCTATCTATTGCAGTTCTATGCTGTTCCTATTTTTATTTCCTCAACCAAATCACACTATTTGCTAGTCCGCTTAACGCCCGCCTTCTAGAAACAGAGCTCAACCAAACAAAGTGAACTGAGGCTAACATGAAGCTGAAATTGAGCTAAAGGCTAAAAGTGAGGCTAAAATGGAGCTAAAGGCTAGAAATAAGGCTAAAATGAGGGTAAAACGGCGCTAAAGGCTACAAAAGAGGCTAAAATGAGGATAAAACGGGGCTAAATTGAGGATAAAACGGAGGTAAAGGCGACAAAAGAGGCTAAAATGAGGCTAAAACTGAGCTAATAATCTAAACATGAAGCTAAAACGGAGCTAAAGGCTACAAAAGAGGCTCAAATGGAGCTAAATGTTTAAAAAGTGTAAACGAGGCTAAAACAGAGCTAAAGGCTAATAGAAGAGGAAAAAAAATCTTTGAATCAAGTCGTTTCTGCTGTGTGTTGTTCCTCAAAGCTTCCAGTAGACGGCGCCATAGCATTACAAAGGAAAATAGTTTGGTTGTACTGTTCAGTAACTTGTAGAATAGTAAAAAAAAATCTATAGTTACAAATCAATAGAAATACCATGATAAAATCGTATTTGTGAATTCACTATAAAAAAATTGTGATATGATATCTTGGCCATATCGCCCACCCCTATGTTCATGTCATATTAATAAATAAATATTAAATATAATAAATATTAGGAGAAATCGCAGATGTTTACACAGCATTGATTGGGTGTGTGGAGTGGAACTGAGTGTATTGTCAAGCACAGAGATAAATTATCAAAGACGTCACTGCCAAAAGATCCATTTTTTGGCATCGTTGTTAATCGCATTTCAAAAACTATCCATTTTACTGACCTCCATTTTGTGAAGATTGTAAAGGTACCTGAGATAAAACCAGGCAATCTTCAGATTGATATTCTTGAAAACGTTTGTATTGTACAAATGGGACCGACTCCAACTGTTTTACTGTGAGAGGGAAATTATCAAAATGTAGTACTTCCTGAGCTTAGAAAGATCTTTCCCCTTGTTAATATCAAGTCAAGAAGAAAAACAATATTACTGTATTAAGAAGACTTTACTGGAGTAGAGCTACAGGAAAAAGACTCAGTATATTATTTCTAATGTGAACTACATTTGATCTCATAAACAAATTATTTTGTGGCTGTCAGTACAAAACCTTACCTTTTTGCATCACTGAAAAATATTATTTGATTTCATTATTATTATTTGAAATTTCTTTGAGATTTCTAACATTACTTTTCATTATACCTACGAGTGTAAGGAAAAGAAAAACTGTCACTTGCAACTAATCACAACAGGAAATAACCAGTAAGCTTGGAACTAAACTCTATCTAATCCAGCACTAGTAAGGGCTGGTGTAACCATTGTGCTTGTAGGTCCTCCTCTCTTCTTTCTGCACAATAGTCAGTCCAGGCTCCACTGAGCCTAAATGTTCCAACATAGGGGTCGAATGATGAGCTCTCTAGAGGATATGAGACGTCCTCTAACTTTAAAAGTGGAGCAGAGTGACAGGCAAAAGGCCCCCCAGCCCTGTTCCTTCTCCCCCTTTATTCCAAATCATGCATGACTAGCCCTAGAGGTATGTCTAATTGTCTTTCACAGGGAATGCACCTCTACATCAGGGCCTTATTCTCCTTGTACCAACGACCCTGCAGGGGGTGAGGGCAGGGTATGAAATTGTAAGAAGGACCCAGACAGGGGAGAGTGAGTGGTGAGTGGGGGAAGTGTAACAGAAATCTTTAATATGTCAAAAGTGACCAGAGAGAGAGAGAGACAGAGGAGCTCTGGGAATGAGGAACCAAACCCATATAGCAAGAGCCAAAGACTGAGAAAGACAAAAAATATACCAACTATGCATTGTTTGTGTATATGTGGATGCATTTGCCAATATAGAGGGAAGAGTAAAATGGAGTCCACTTTAAAGACTATGGCATTTCAGTATTTGGTGCTCTCAATGAAAAAATCCATGCTTATCCAGGATCAGCTTCTTTGGTCTTAACGAATCCTTTGTCTACATTTACTTTGTTCACTGTGGTAAAAATAAAATATGTCCATTCACTTCACACAAAGGTCAACACAACAACAGTAAGGAGGAGTGTATTTACAAACAATCAAACATGTACAGAGACAACCACTACACAATAAGCACTGAGAAATGCATTTTAAATACAAAACTATTTTTAAAAAGTTTTAAAACAACAAAATTGCATTTCAATCCAAGTTCTGCTGTATCCATAAGATGGTGGTGCTCATGCACACTGTGGCTGAGGGAGAAATGTGCACAGTTTTTGGTTGTCTTTGTCTGCCAATTAAAAAAAAGGAGGCAATTCGAGTGCTGGTACAACACCAATGTACGTTTACGAGTGGCACACTCTGCTCTGACTTGTAAAAAAGGCACCAAACTCTCCAGTGAGCTGCTGACAGAGATGCTCCACAGTCTTTGTTTACATCGGAAGGAGGAGAAGTGAATGTGGCCGAAACGCAAGCGTCACAAACGAAAGCAGAAACGAGGGAAGGGTGGCGGCGTTAGTTCAAGGCTAAAGGCTAACCCAACCAAACCAGCTACACCATCCGTTCTCCTCGTGAACGTCTGAATGCCAGACAACAAACTTGGAATTTAACCAACCAGGGAATTTAAAGACTGTTGTGTTTTTGTTTTCACTGAGACGTGGCTGGGGACTCCTCCCCATATGTGTGTGTTCATAAACAAAGACTGGTGTACAAACGCTGCTGCCGTTATGAAGCACTGTTGTCTCTGCTGACTAAAATTGTTCATGGTTCCTGCTCAAAGGCACCAAACTCATCTGCAGGAACATGCAAGTGTGGCCGAATGGTGCCGTGTCAGCTCTCCAAGACTGCTTCGCTACGACAGAGTGAGGACATTTTTAGGGAAGCTTCAATGAATGGTGACTCCATCAACCTGGAGGAGTACACAGACTCTGTCACCAGCTACATCTCAGAGGGCTCAAAGTGTCTCCAAGAGTGTCACCACGAGAGCCAAACAAAAGCCCTGGATGACGAGCGAGGGGCGCACACTGCTAAAGACCAGAAATGCAGCCTTCAGATCTGGAAACAAGGCTGCTCTCAGGACGGCCAGAGCCAACAGCTGTCAGCGTGGTGCAGAGCGTCTCAACGTTGTCAAGACTAAAGAGATGCTTGTGGACTTGACACGTCCTACCCACACTCCACTTAACATCAACGGCTCTGCTGTGGAGATTGTTAGGGGCACCGAGTTCCTCGATGTGAACATGACTGAGGACTTCACATTGACAAGCAACACCACCTCCCTGACAAAGAAAGCCCAGCAGAAACTTCACTTCCTCAGATGACTGAAACAGACCTTCCACCTCCCATCCTCACCACATTCTTCAGAGGGACCATCGAAAGTGTTTTGACTGGCTGCATCACCAGCTGGTACAGCAACTGCAGCATGTCTGACCGCAAGCGTCTGCAGAGAGTAGTGAGGGCAGCAGAGAACATTATTGGGTGCCTATACCCTCACTGGTAGAGACATTCTGCACACAGACTGTTCCTGAGGCCTGCAGCATTGTGCAGGACACCCCCCCCCATTCTATTCACACTCCTGCCATCAAAGAGGAGATACAGCAGCATTAGAGCCAGATCTGCACCAAACTGAGGGACAGTTTCTACCCCCAGGCTGACAGGCTCCTCAACACCATGCTGCCCCCTGGGACCCACCCTCACTTCTTCTCACTCCCCCCACAAGCTGTTTATACTGCACTTATCCTCATGCACAGCCACTTTATCCGATGTACAAAGACTGAAAGTCATACACAAACCTTAAGAATCTATACTTAAGCTGCCATTTATACTTGTTTTATACTGTTACAATGTTTATACTGGTTATACTGTTGGCAGAAGTCTTTAAGCATGCATCCTTAAGCTGCTATTCATGCTGTTTTTACTGGTTGCACAAAGTCTTATGTCTACTGTCTTATGTCTATTACTGTGTACACTGTGGAGCCTGAGCTTCTCCATTTCGTCTCTCTGTAATACTTGTTTATGGCTGAGATGACAAAGTTCACTTTGACTTTTGACTCTGACTTTAATGAGGAACTCAAGAAATGTCTTAAATTTATAGCAGAGCTTGAGTGATGTCTGTAATCTGTTACAACTCACTGGTAAAGAAAAGCATATTCTCCCAGTTCAGTAAAAACACAAAGGATCTGATATAATATAAGATGGCCTAAGGCCAGTAAGCACTTTGTAAATAAACAGAAGCCAGCATTTTCATGGCACACGGCCATGGCAGAGGGCCAACCAACTTTTTCATAGGGCAATGATGAGTGTCCTAGGGATCACCAGCAATGAGCCTTCAAACAGAGTGACAGATTGAGTCTTAAGTTGAGGTAATTTGCTTATGTATGTCTATATATAACATCACTGCAATTGAGAACAGATAATAAAGCTTTATCTTTATCTATATACCAGGCAGCTGGTGGCCTGGGCATCATTGAGGTTCCCTGGGTAAGGTACCGTCCCACACACAGATTAAAGTGCCTGTCTAGTAAACAAGAGATCCTGGGTTCAAATCCCAGCAGTGACGTTGGGCAGCTGGTGGTCAAGATATTGCCCCTGCAATCAGAAGGTTGTGGGTTTGAATCCCAGGACTGCCAGTGGTACCTTTGAGTCCCCACACACTGCTCCCTGGGCGGCATGCTGGTGGGTCCCCAGTGCTGTGAATGGGTTAAATGCAGAGAAATAATTTCACATTGTGTGGTGTGGTGTGTTCACGCATGACTATAAGAGGCCACTTCATTTGAAAAAAAAAAATGTTTTAAGGGCTCTGAATCATTTCACGGAACCAAAACAAAATGGAAATTATTTTGCTAGAAACAAAAGTGAAAGAGGAAAGGTTCTGTTCTGGAACGGAAGAGTTAATTAACAATGTTGTGTCTTAAATTTTATTTTGATGCAATCATACTACTGTTCTTCTTAAGGTTTATTTATTGTGATTGTGTCAGTATTATTATTCTTATTATTAGTGTGAACAAAAGTTTCTTGTAGCCAGAAAACAATTTTTGGGTGCCTCCAAACATTCGTTTTGTAGTAACTATGAAATCACACTTCGCATTTTCTCATGGAAATGCAATCTAGTTATTCTTCCTGTCTAAGCCTGTGCAGAATTTTGGAAAGATGTCCAAAATGTCTCGGGCTCGAGTTTATACACCTGTGGCAATGGGCATTGTTCATAGAGTGTTCATACGGTGTACTTTGCTTTTAAAGTTAAAGACATTTTTTGCTCAAGTTGCCTTTTTATCTCTGCTCTTTTAATCTCTTTCATGGCCATACAGATTTCTCCTCACCTATATAGGAGTGCAAGAAGCCTATATTTAGCCTTCATTTAATGAATGAAAAACATTTATTAATTGGCACTTTGATTATTCATCAATGTCAAGTCAAATCAAAGTGAATTGTATTGTCATTTCAGATAAACTGGAAGTATGAATGTGCAATTTGATACAAAGATGTGCAATGTGGCATTTTAAACATCCAAACTAATTGTAGTATAGTTAATTTTTAGCACGCAAAAAATTTTGCAAATGTTGCATCAGCAGTCAGGTGGAAAGCAACAATACCGGAACATAATTGTGTGCCTTATATGTGCAAATGATTAGAAGCAGCTTTGAGACAGTATCCAAGAACAAGTGTTACCTGGATGTGTTTCTGTCGGGTAGCAGGATGTGCATCGTAAATGAGTGATGTGTAAAGTGCAAGGTGGAAAGTTAAGTCAGTTCACAGTTCAGGTGTGCGTGTGGGGGGAGTTGAGGGGTCTGATGGCTTGCGGAGAAAAGCTCTCACACAGTCTGCCCAATCAGGCTTTGATGCTGCAATTCCGTTTGCCAGATGGAAGCAGTGTGAAGAGCCCACGTGAGGGGTGTGAGGAGTCACGCACAATGCGGGAGACTTTTCCGATGCAGTGCTTGTGGAAGATGTCCTGTAGTGATGAGAGAGACGCCTGTAATAGAAAATTTTAAGCTTTTCTGCACAGAATGTACTGAAAATAACTGCACATTATTTGCACCTACACAAGCTTTGACCTACGTGTAACGCCTTTGGAGTTCTCCTGTGGAGCTTGTTTTTAAGCAGCCAAGGAAGCCAGCAGTCATAATGACCCTATCTTTCACAAGATAGACACAAGACTGTGTTTCTTTTTTGTTCCATTCTGTCAGACTGCCCTGCATTCTGGGGGAATTGGGGCATTTCTTGCAAAAAATAGTATTTACAAAAGTTGGGTTTCTAGTGTTTTTCTTCACCAATAAAGATTGAGCAGTTTTTCCACAACACGCTCCGATGATGCTACCGGCTGTTACAGGCTCCTCTGCAGGCTCTTCTGGTCTGCAGCACTGGCACTGCTGTACCAGGCAGAGATGTAGCTGGTCAGGATGCTCTTTGTGGTGCCCCTGTAGAAAAGTGTGAGGGTGGGGGGAGGGAGGTTTCCTCATTTCAGTCATCTTAAGAAGTGAAGATGCTGCTGTGCTTTCTTGGTGAGGGAAAGGTTTTGGTGGTCCAGGTAAGGTCGTCTGAAATGTGCAGCCTCCATGGAGTCATTGCTGCTGAGTGGTGTGTGGCTGGAGTGATTCTTTCTAAATTTGACAATCATTTCTTTAGTTCTGTCCACATTTAGAGACAGATTGTCCTCACTGCACCAGCTAGCCATATCCTAACCCTAACCTTAACCTTAATCCTTACCCTAACCCTAAACCTGCTGAACCTATTTAAACACATCCCAAAATATGGGTGATTTTGATTTGTCCCTTCCGGGGCAGCTCCAGTCCCATTTTCCAATCGCAGCCCCGTCGGTCAATAATAGACTACTGTAACCATGGCAAAACGCATGCAAACGTTGCCATGACGCGGTTGTTGGTGTGCGTGTGTGCACTGGCCACTAGTGGTGAGCTCTGCACGCGCACCTTCAAGAAAGCAGGGCTCCAACTCTCATGCAATGAGCGTGAGACACACGCATCTCGCATCCCGCAACAGTAGGTGGCGCACCTAATGATGCAGCAGTACTTGGCAAATGAAGAGAGGTGCTTAGTCATGGCTCTTTCATTTTGGAAACAGTAACTGATGCACTTGCTGATGTAGCCAATCACTGATGCCTTGCCAACTCCTCCAGGTTGGTAGAGCTGTGGTATTTTGCAGCCTCCCTAAACATGTGCCAGTCAATGTGCTCAAAGCAGCCCTAAAGCGCAGAGATGGCACCTGGGGGCCAGAATTTAATCTGCTTCTGAAACAGCATGACACGTCTGTGGAGCAGTCTGTATGCCTGGATCAGAAAGACAAACACGTGGTCTAAGTACTCAAGGTGGGGGCGGGGCTCAGCGTGGTATGCACCAGTGATGCTTGTGTATACACAGTCCAGCATGTGTGCCTTCTTTTTGCAAAGTCCACATACTGTTGGAATTTTAGAGAGAACTGACTTGAGATTTGCATGGTTGAAATCTCCAGCAACAATCTTTGGAGTTTTGGAGCTTGGTAATGGCTCCATAAAGTTCGGCTGGGGCATGGTTAGTGTTAGTGCTGGGTGAATGATCTAAAAGACAAAAGCTACAGCAGCAATGCGCAGTAACTAGAGACTAGCACAAGGCTCACATACCAGTCAGTGTTGATCTAAACACACAAACACTGTGAGCTTTTCCAGTCAGCACTATACTTCTGTCCTAGCAGAACATCAGCATGTTGCTAATCTGAGTAGCCGTGTCAAAAAAGCACAGTTGGGTAGTTTGCTGAGGTTGGATGTAGTTCAGATTATTGTCCAGAGAGCAAATATTGGTGGGGAGGATGGACAGGACAGCTGGCTGGCTAACATCAGCTTTTAGCGTAGCATGGACTCCTGCCTGCTTGCTGCACTTTAGCTCCCTCGCGCATCGCTTGTGCTGTCCTCATTCCTGGCCAGGGGTGACGCAGCGGTCCCAGGGCCTCGTCCCCATAGCAAGTTGAGGTCACTGAGCTTTTCCAGGAGTCCATCCACAAGGTAGGTTTTTTGTTTATATCTTACCTGAAGCTGGGTTTGACAGTCATAGGCATGCGTTCTGTTCTGATACTCCTATGAGTGAAGGCTTGGTGTGAAAGTTGACTGAAAACTACATTTGCGCACCAAAGTGATGAACCCAGAATGGCTTCTGTGACAAGGGGAGAGGGAGAGAGAGACTGAGGAGGGTGGCCTGCAGTGCAGAACCAAATGTCATTAAGACTTGTAATAAGGACCGTTGAGCAGAAGTGATTTGATTAGTGCTTTCAGCATAACCTGGAAGTGTGACTGGGAGAGGAAGAGAGAAAGAGAGAGAGATAGAGAGAGCGAGAGGTGTGATAACTTTCTTAATTGCAGTAACAGCACCTAGAGAGTTGATGATTTGTGACATCTTCTGCCATGCTCTGCGCTAACTTTAATAACTGTTAATTAGGTGTAACAGGAATACTGGGAAGAGAACACATGCATTCTAGCATTCTTACAGCAGCTTAGAGAAGTCCCTGAATCTCTCAAGGCTGAATTGCAGTTAAGAGGAGGGCCATATGGTCAGAAAGCTGATTTGGCCTGCCAATGCGATCAATGACTGCCTCAAAAAAGCAATCAAACTTCTGTTATAGGAAAGTAATTCTCATACAGGAGAGTTTACCAGCACAGTTCCATAATCCATGTATTCTATTTATGACAAAAGTAGATTTTCAAAGAAAACAGAAGAATGAGAAGACCAGGAAAAGTAACTACACCTGCCAGTGGAAGTGCAACAACAAGGTTGTGGATATTTCAATGAGCAAAGTGAGAGGTTTCTATTCAAGGGCTGACGAGGATTCAAGGATTCAAAATGCTTGCCATATGACCAGTAGAAAGCGCATTTCTCTGTACAATGAAATTCTTTAAATCTGTCTCTGTACAATGAAATTGTACACCGTCGTACCATCACTAAAAAGAAAAAGCTAAAATGTTTCTTCAAATAAATGTAAATCACTTTGGATAAAAGTGTCTGCTAAATTAATGTAATGTAATGCAACAGTCATGTCTTCCTGGGTAACCCAGGTCTTCACTATTGTTTCCCAGGGCATTGCCTATTTAAAGACAAACCCTGTAAGCAAAGGCCAAACAGAACACTACACCATATCTGGTGTATACGCAGTCATGTCATGTATTATATACGATATGTATGATATGAAAATGCTCTATAATAGCTGTATGCGTGTGAAAGAGTTTCTTCAGCACTTTATATACAGTTTCAGCGTGTCATTCCTAAATACCGGCACTACACATTCAGTGCCATGTTCAAGAACAGCCTCTTCTTTTCACCTACACCTTTTCCTCTCCCCTTGTCCACTAGACATGTGTTAGCTTTGCGTCCATGCTCTCTCTGTGCGATGTCTGACCCAGAGTTTGGCCCTGTGACCCCCCACTGATAGACGACTCACCCAGAAGGCTTGAGGCCGAGACAGACGTGGAGAAAGGCCAATAACACCTGCTGCCCAGCATGACAGCAGTGAGGATCACTGGCTCATGCTCTCTCTCTCCCGCTCTGTCTCTCTCTCTGTCTCTCTCTCCCTCCCTACCCCACCTCTTTCTTTCTGTATCTCTCTGTCTCTGTCTCTCTCTACACACACACACACACACACACACACACACACAGAAAACAACGAGCAACAGCCACAGGCAACAGACACAAACATTGTCTGTGCCATCATTTCTCCTTGCTGGAGATCTTTTCACCAAGTAACACCTTCACAAAAAGAGCAACCTGTGACTTGAATATCTATTGAGGGTTTTCAAGCTCAGTGTGTTTGAGAGAAACTGTGCATGTGCAATTCATAAATATTCAAAACAATTCATGTCCTGGCCTTTGTAAGAAGTGCTACGCCATTTAAATTCTCTGTTTCTGCTACAACATCATCAAAAAAACATGTGATTTCACCCAACTGCCAATGCTAACTGCAGTGTGCTCATTTAACATTAGCCGAGATGAGAGACGCTCTCCCAGTAGGAGTCCAGCTTCAGAATTACTGAGAGACGCCGAACTCTGAGACTAATCTCAGTTCATGCTACACTAAAACAGGGAGAAGTAACTGACAGAAAAATGCTTCCAAAAAATGTGTTCAAGTAGTTAACATGCCCCACTTACATGTCAGGGCATTTTAAGTTTGGCTCTTTTTCCACTGCTTTTGTGACATTCAGAGTCGGATGTTGGATGTTGGAAGTATAATGAAAGAGTGCAATAACAGTGAAGAATCAACATTTTCTTCTCCTTGCAGAACCAAAGCAGGACCAGCTGGTTGGACTGGGATCAATTAGATTTCCATCCACGCCTCGGCCGCGGCGAACCAGAAGCCCCTCACACAGAAACGACCCTCACTAATGGGAACATGGCCTCTCCGGTCTGACACTCCTTCTGGGTTTTTCAGGAATAATTGCGTATCAAAGACAAACAATTGTCAGAGCTTGGACCATTATACTGTGCTTTAATTGCTAACAGCTGCACATCTCAGTAAAAAAAAAAAAACAGTTGAATGCGCTTTTCAGGGAAAACCATTTGAATGTTTAGTGCGCGAGGCACTGATCTCATTTACTTTCTTTATGTTCATTCTTCATTCAGAAGCTGTGAAAGGGGGTAATGAACAGGGGACCCACCTTGTATAAGGACTAATATGCTGGATCCAAAACAAATAAACAACATTAATTACATTAATTCCTTTAAATTGGTGTAGATTCCCTCTGCGTTTGTAAATGTAAAATAGACCTACTTTAGTTGAGACAGTAAGAAAAAGAAGAGACGTACTGAATTAATCAAATCTTCAGTGCTGTACATGCAAGCATGTTTTGATTCATTCCTGATCTGAGGGTGAGAAAAAGTAAAGTAAAAAATGTTTTGAAAAGCTTCCAGTCTTTTCAAAGCATGTAAATGATTAAACATTATTATATTTAAATTAGGACATTATCCTTTTTCAGGATAACATTTCTGAGACTTCCTTTGCTGCTCAGCAGAGGTTTTTATTGAGGTTTTAGGTAAGGCATGGGACTGGCCACTCAAAAAAATTCTTACTGCCCTCCTTACACTGAAGTAGGAATCCTCATGGAGCCCAAAAGAGACACAAGAAACTGGAAAACCAAAAGGAGCAAACAGTAATCCATACTGCCCCAAACGAGCTAGTCACAGCAAAATGAAACGAATACTTAATTCCTTCCATTAGAGCCTGCTTAGGGGGTGAAGTGAGTGAGAGAACAGAATTCATTTTCTTTAAACGTCTCTGGAACAGATGGAGCAAAATTAATTGCACCATCAGACTCCCCAGTAGACATGGTGAGCTTGTATTACAGAAGTACTGTGTGTAAATGTGTAAATTAATGTGTATGTATAAATTTTCACAGGGGTTATGTTCCAGGAGCACCCGCGTATACTGGAAAAACCACCTTGTTGTGTTTTGGTAAAAAAACGAAAGCCTACAAATGCCTATTTTTATAGTGTAAACCCTAAATATGCCCCCAAACATGCTCCCAGAACACTTTAATTTCATTTTAAAC
>JBBPCY010095588.1:0-21599 GCA_037974405.1 Brachyalestes nurse
CTACTAGAAGTTCCTCAAAGGTAATTATTGCCATTTTGTTTAAGAGAGAACCAGAGATTTGTTTTCTTTGAATTATTAAATTTCTGTAAACGCCGCATCATTTCTCTTATTTTGATGTTTTGTCATTTCCTTTGAAACAATATTTTTAATTGGAAATGAGGAGAAATATTGTCAGCAGTTCTTAAAAACGGAGGCAAAGCTGTTCAGTTCCACACTTGCAGTAATAAAAGAGAAAACCTGAGTGTGTTTTTTTCCGGAGCTGTATGTGCTCCTGTGGTGTTTCTGTTTTTGTTCTCGTGTTGAACCACAGTCCTGAGGAACACTGTTTTATTTCAGCATATACTGTGGATAGGGCTGCAATTACTCCTACTTGACTTGACTTGAAATTGGCCCTCGGTGTGTCTGCCCTGTGATGGGTTTCATGGTTGGGGGTTTCATGAGCACTGAGATTAGCTTCATCACATCAAACCCACTGGGGTCCTTGGGAAGAAGATTGAAAATGAAGGAAAAACGGATTCTTTGAGAACAACTAACCATTCTTCTTTGTAGCACTGCAACTAAAAGACAGGCATAGACACCACACACACACACACACACACACACACACACACACACCACACATACACACACACACCACACATACACACACTGTGTACACCCCATTTTACAAAAGATGTCTAAACATAGTCTGTGTAGTTCTGAGGTTCTCCCCACCGCCCCCCAGTCTCTCAGATCTGCTCCTCTGTCTGTTTTCTGTAACCTCCACCTGTGTGGACCTGTAGTTTCCTGGTGGGAGGATGAAATGTTGAGTGTTGAGTTTGTGGTTTCATTGTTGCTTCTCTTTCTGGTGACCATTGATTGGCCGATCCTCAGAACGGGGCTTGAGCTGAGGAGTTCTGAACAGTTCTGCCTGTTGTTGTGCTTGAGCGGCAGGTTCCACACTGGACTATCTGTTATTTGTGTTGAGAATTGTTCTTGTACTCGCTCCGGTTGCGCTGCCTGACTGCTCCTCATCAGTGAGACGATGTTCACCTCGATGCTGCTGTCACTAGTTTGACTCTGACTCGTTTTCTTCTTCTTTTCCAGGCATTTCTGGTCGTGCTCTGTTGAGTCTTGCAGTGGGGGGGGTGGTCTAGTGGGTAGGATGCTCCTCTCTGGACCAAGAGGTCATGGGTTCGAATCCTACTGGGCAAACCACCACTGGGTTCCTGAGCAAGACCCCTAAACCCCAAAAAGACTTTAGATTCACTGGAGTGAACCAGTGTTTAGTGATTAATAGTAAATGTATCCAATAAACAGTGAAATAATTAGGTTGTAGACAGTCCAATAAAAACTGTCCCAAAGTAGAGGGTGAGCCCTACTGAGTCTCTTTGGCCGGATACAAAGACACACCAGAACCAGTTTACACTTCAGAAGAAATGCTGGATGGCTAAGAACACTTAGTGCTGAGCCTGTAGAGGAGAGGAGGCCGCTGAGAGCAGAGGAAGAGTGGAAGAGCCACTCTCAGCCAGGTTAAGTGGTTAAGTGGTGGAGCACCAGGTATTCCTCACAAACGGAATAAAGCTCAGCGGCAGGACCTCCATCTCTGGCTGGACGTGGGAATTTCTCCTGTTGTTGGTTTGGGCTGCCAGCCAGACCCAGATTTTGTTGTGTGCTGTCACTTTCTTTAATATATATTTTTCTTGTTGTTTCCTTGTTTTGTTTTGGTCCTCTGCTATCACTTGTGGCGGGTGGGCGTGGGGGGTGTGATTTCTTCCCCTTCCCCGGGGCGGTGGACAGTCTCTGCCTTCCTGAGGGAGTCTATTCACTCCTGAATTAGAACTACACTTCACACACACACACAGTTATTAACTCTCTTCTGAATACACACACATGCACATTTAAACTGCTCCCTGTAAACAAGAATCACACCCAAACTGCAACCCCCCACAACTCTTACTGCGGAATTCCCTCATTTATAACCCGTTTAATACTTTTTTTTTTGTTGTGTTTTTGCACATTTGATGACTGTTAGAAGACAATATCTGATTTAATACCGCCGTTACTGTTCCCGTCGGATGCAATGTACTCTGTCCTGTCCTGTGTTTTTACTCTTGTGTTTTTAAGACTGTTTTAAGACTGTTTAGTGTAGCTCTCTGCTCCTGGAGGACGGTGGTTTGGTTTCACTGTTCTGTGCAGATGATTTAAGTTGTCTTTTACTAGTTTGGTGTATGAAAGTGTGAAAAAATCTTATTAGACCAAGCTAATCAGACTCAAACTCCTCCCCGTCACACACCCACCCATCAGACTCTATAACTCCTCCCCCGTCACTCACACACCAATCAGACTCTATAACTCCTCCCCTGTCACACACACACCCATCAGACTCTATAACTCCTCCCCTGTCACACACACCCATCAGACTCTATAACTCGTCCACTTGTCACACACACACCCATCAGACTCTATAACTCCTCCGCTGTCACACACACACATCAGACTCTATAACTCCTCCCCCTGTCTCACACCCACACAATAAACTATGCAAAAATCTGCTGCTACTCAGATGTGCATTTTCTTATTGGGTGATACAATATTAGAATTACATGCGACATTCAATCATTATGTGCAACAGTTTATTATTAAATAAAAACTTCAGCTGAAATGTTATTAATTCATCTATAGTGCTTATTAGTGACCGCAGCATTTTGTGGGGTGTGTTGTTCCAAGAGTACCCGCGAATTGTGAAAAAACGCAAATTTAGCAGTACTTTACCATCCCAAGATGCGCCGCCTTTGTGCTTCTCTCCACAGTCCCAAAAATGTATCGTTTTTTTTATATGGAAATGTAGCTGAATTTAGGTTATTATTTATGTTACATAATTAGAAAATGATATTTTCTTAATTTAGCACAAAAATGCATGACATGTCATATACTGCTACAAAAAATTTTTTAAAAAATGCGGAGGAAATCTGCGCTTTCCACGAATGTGCAGGTGTTTCCACAAACAATTATTAGTTCGGTTCGGGGGCTTACTGTACAGCATACTGCATTTAGTACAGAGTATTTTCTGGAGTTTTGTTTTGACTTTATATTTTGTGTTGTTCTGGTTTTTGTGTCTCTGTGTATTTGTGTATTCATAGCATAAGCAATTTCCAGGATCAATAGAGGTTTCTGATTCTGAGATCTGGTTATGGAAGATTTTCTCCTCACCACCCTCATCAAAATACCCACTGTGTGATCTCCTGGTAGAAGAACAGAGGTCCAGAACAAGTACCTCAGACATTCAGAACCAATGCCAAGGTGCTCTCATGCTGTTCCATGGCTTTTTCGGACCTGACACCCTAATCACGAGTTTACTCACGAGTTGGCACTCCATTATTCTAGAGAGTAAAAATGTTGATACTCACTTCTCACAAAAGCGTGGGGCATTTTAGCATTATTTTCATGATTGGCGACTTGCGCTCCAGCTATGGACGATGTTTCCACTGGAGAAAAGAGAGGAAGGTGTGTTCAGGCTCATGCATTCACTGTGTAAGAACACCAGCAGATACCAGCGTGTAGCTTTTTTCCATAAAAGCTAAGTCAGCACTTCCTGTCCCATTAAGACCCATTATGGTTTATCACTGTAAAGCCTTGTCACAAAGAAACAACAAAAGTAAACAACAATTACCCTTTGGCCTGGTGTCATGTCCTCTGTCCTGTAAAAACACAGATCACAGACCAGGTGTTAAAAGCTAACAGTTTTCATTTGATTATATTTAGGGTCAGATTCCTAAGTCCTAGATTCCTTAGATTCCTAAGGTAACCAACACTGTCATTCTACACCAGAACTGATTCTTTGTGTGTCACCATTGAAGAATCACTTTTGGTTCCATGTAGGAAGTATCCTCGTTAAAGTAGCAAGGGTGCTCTTAGGCCAGGGTTGGGAACTTTTGGGTTTAAGTACCACACTGTTTCATGGAACCAAAAGTAGTCATTCTCAAACCCACAGGTTTCCAAATGTGGTCCTGATCTTGGGTTAAAGTAAATGTTAGAGCAGGAAAACACTACAACCTTAGCAAGGGGACTCCGGGACCAGGGTTTGAAACCTGTATGTTTGAGAACCACTGGAATCTAAAATATGGGTATGGAACAAAGAGTGGTGGGTCTCAAGCCCACAGGTTCCCAACCCTGGTCCTAACATGCTGCTTTATGGAAACAAAAGTGGTAGTTCTCAAACCCAGATTCCCAAACTTCGTCCTGATTCTGGGTTAAAGCACAAAAGCACTAAAACGTTCTTAGCATAGGGGTTCCAGAGCCAGGGTTCTGAACTTTTGGGTTTGAGAACCACTGCTTAATGGAGCCAAAACGTGGTGGCTCTCCAATCCACAGGTTCTCAGCCCTGGTCCTGGATCCCCCCTGCTCTACACATTTAGTGTTTTATCGGCTCCCAACACACATGATCCAAATATTTGCCTAGGATAAAGTAACAGGAAAACACTAAAACCAACACAGCAAGTGGGGTTGGGAACCTTCACGTAACAGGCTTCCTTACACTGGGGAAACCTTAAAGTACATAAAGGTTTTTAAAGGTTCTTCCAGCTCAAACAGCTCAGCTCTAGCATGAACCTTTGGGGAACCAAATGTTTCTCAAAGAGCCCTTTGATTTAAGAGTATCAGCATGCGAGCGCAAACCGAAAGGGAGAGCTCCTCACTTAAGCACATACAAGCACAACTGGGATTGCACAACTGACACTGCACAGCTCCTCAGGCACCAGCGGCGAATCTGAGTAGAAGCTGTCAGACAGAGGAGAGAGAGAGATTTACACAATTACGCACAGCTGGGCTGTTTGCCCTGAGGGATTCTTATAAGCCAAGCACATTCATGCTCCAGATCTTGGCATGAACATCCAGGCCAGCGGCTGTGTGTCCCAGTTTACTGGCAGGGCAGTGTGCAGGTGTCACCTTCATTGTTTGCTTTTTCTCTAAGAAGTGTGCAGGTACTGATAAAGATTTCATTGTTGCGTTTGGATGTGCAGCATGTCATGCAGCAACACAGAGATTAAACACGCAGTAATAGATCAAACTGCTGTGCCGAACTCGACAGAGCGTCAGAACAAAAGGGCACTTTTACGCTTTACCTGAACCATGCTCTGCTCCGATTCCGTTTATCATGTTTCCGAGTCCCCAGGTTTTTTGTTTTTTCTACAAATACGCTGCATGCAGTTAATCAATACAAACTTTAAAACCACTGTGGTACATTTAGTGAGCAGAGCCCAATTCAACAGAAAAATAGTACTGGTTCACTACAAAACATTACCCACAGATTACAGAGCACTATACAACAGCACAGCGGGGATTTCATGTGCAGCAATTAATGCATTTATAGTTCTTTTATAGATCTTCTAATGAGGGCAGCAGATTATATCTGACCTCAGCCTGCAGTCAAAGGAAACAAAGTCCACCAAGAAAAACAGTGCAGGCGCTCACATTGAGAGAAGTGGGCTAACTAGTTTTTCCCATTTTGGTCTGATTTGAATAGACTTCTATTGTGTCTGACCTCAAATTAGACTGGACTTAAAGAGAAACATCCACACTGCAGCAACCTGACCCATCATTCATACACCATTCCAATATATATATATATAGTATATAACTGTGCTTAGTTAAATATATACATGCATACATCCATGCATTTATGTGCTTGGTTAAATGCATCTATGTATGCATTTATATTAACTGTGTATATATTTTTTGATATACGTATATATCAAATTATGTCAAACTATAAATAAAATTATGTCAAATTAAACAAACTTCCCTATGGAAGAATCAGTAACAGTGCATGTCTGACATCCTATTAGCTTGTTTAGTGGTGATGCAGAGTCCAGGTCTAGACTAATTCCTGTTCACTGTTCCATCACTTAAGAGCCCATTGAAAACATGTGTCTGGTGATTCATATTGTAATTATACTGATAATAATTACAATATCTGGCTTTTGGAGGTTGGAGGTTAGTATAAATTAAGTGAGTAACATGCAAATGTAGACAATGTGGTATATGTATATGTATATGTATATATATATATATATATATTGCGTGTGTGTGTATTCCATCAGTCCTACCCAGCAGCCGGTGTGCTGGATGAAGAACAGCAGGCAGAAGGTTGAGCACAGCAGGAGGATGAGGATGAGGACGGCAGCGCGTGTGACGCACAGCTGGCGGTGGAGCGCGCGGTGCGCATGCAGCAGGTTGTCCGTCTCCAGCAGCATGTTGTAGGTCTCAAGCTTGACTCGCTCCTCTCTGTTCAGATCCGCGGGCGCCATGCGAGACAGCTTGCCTCCCATCCTGGTTTTAAACTCCCCCGTTTATCATCCTCACCCACGTTCCTTTTTTTTACCTATCGACGCCCAAAACAAACATGCAGCCCGTGAAGTTTCGATAAGGTGAAAAACACGCCGCGGCGCTCGGCTCACACAACCGGATAACCAACACCCGGCCACTCCGGACCACAAGGACATCCCATCTACATCTCATTTACATCTGCGCTCTGATTGGATGACACGCTGCGATCGGACAAGGGCCCCGGGGGGGCGTTCCCAGCTGGTGGTTGCCTGGTAACGAAATGAAACATTACAATTCGTTAGTCAGCTTGTGTTGCTATTTATACACACATAGTACTGTACATACACACAGTACTATATATACATGTACTATATACATCAAGTCAACCCCCCCCACGACCCGTTTCAGTTCGCATACAGGTCAAACAGGTCCAGAGATGATGCTCCCCTGCTTTACAGCCAGCCCTCACACACCTTGACTCAAAGGACCTTTAGTTCAGCATTCAATACACTGAATTTAATTACACTGAAACTTTTTGGGACTCCCTCTGTAACTGGGTGTTGGACTTTCTAACGAGACGGACACAGAAAGTGATGTAAGATGAACAATCTGTTTCTCAATGTAGGAAAGACCAATTAAATGGTTACTGATTTCAGGAGAGGAATTTCCTCAGCATGCCTCACTGAGCATCGAGGGTGTTGCTGTGGAGAGGGTGACAACAACCAAATTTCACATCTCTGAGGATCTCTCCTGGACCGCTAACACCACATGACTGATCAAGAAGGCACAAACACGCCTCTACTTCCTCCACAAACTGAAGAGGGTCAAAGTTCCACCCCGCATCATGCTCCCTTTTTACAGAGGCACTGAGAGTGTCATCACTGGCTGTATAGCTGTATAGTTTGCTCTGCCTCCTGCCTAGAGAATACAGTAAGATCATCTGCACCCCTCTGCACCCCCTCACGGACACTTTCCATATCCTCCTCACCTGCAGAGCCATCAGCATCACTGGTGACTCCTCCCACCCCTTACACCCCCATTTCACCCGAATCTACCAGACCCTCCGGGCCCGCTCCACAAGACTCTTAAACAGCTTCATCCATCAGGCTGTCAGGATGCTAAACAGGACCCATTACCTTCCCACTCACTGACTACCTCTGTTTTTTTCCACTATAGTCTCAAAGACTGTACTACTTTTCCGCTGCTTTGACTTATATACTGCTACCATTTGCACTCTGCTGTTACCATTTGCACAACTATCTTATCTGCTGTGATCATTTGCGCTACTGCCTTATTTGTTTGTCTTGTGTCTTGTTATTTTGTCTGTTTATAGAAAGTTTATTGTAAATTGAATGAAAAGTTTGTAATCTGTAAACTTTTCTAGTTGTAATTAGAGGGTACGCCCATGCATGTCTTGCACATAGCTAATATGTCAATTGACAATAAATCTTTTTGAAACTTGAAACTTTGTGTGTACAGTACTGTGCAAAATCTTAAGCCACCCCTCATTTCTACATATCTTGCTTTGAATCACCTTGTTGATGCAAATATAGTATTTTATTCTGGTCCAACTGAATAAACTGAATCTTCGGTGTATATTAAAGATACAAGGTGCCTAGATAAAGGAGTTCCAACCACTCAGCATTCAGCACCACCAGTATACTGATCACCACCTGATCATCTGGAATCATCTGCACCTGTTTCTTCACTGGTTGAGGCCTAAGTAAGTTGTAATTTATGCTTGAATGGTTCATACATAGGTCACTGTGTGACTTAACGAACAAAAAAGATTCCGCTGGCATTGGTAATTTTCAGGGACTGGACTGAAAACGCAGCAGCATCCTTTGATTTTCCAGTGTATCTCAGCATGGTAACAGTATTGTCAGTGTAATTGTCAGTCGTCTTCCGACCAATTTCCACATCCATGGAGTCAAACCAGGTCTTGCTTTCACAGCTGCTTTTGATATTGGGGTCTTTTATTTTTTATAGTCATGTTTGAGTTTTTCCATGTTTTTCCTCAGTACTCTTTTGCTGTATAATGAAACCCAGCCAACTTGTTAGCAATGTCCAGGATCACCTTTGCATTTCTCTGCGTTTTTTTGGACAACTCCCATTGAAATGTATCTTCAGTCCAAAAAGACAGTAGTTATTGTATTTTGTCAGTTTCCAAGCTGTTAGGTTGTATCTCCATTGTTAACATTTTTTGTCTGTTTTTTACGCACACAGTATAAAACAATGGCCTCTTTCCAGGTCTGTCTGTGGTCATGACATTTTTTGACCAAGTAGTAACACAGTCAGCCTCACTGCAGCTCAATGGGCACGTAAAGGAAAAAAGCATGTGTTCAGGGTACGGCACGGTTCCTTGTGCCAGTGGAAACATGATATTTGGGAAGAGGTCCAGCATAGTTTTGTGTCCCACACCCACATACCTGCTAAGGTCAGTTTAGGAAGGAAATCTCAAGTACTGGTTTAGAGACCTCCAGGACCACAGAACAAGACCCCTGACTTCTAAATGTCCTGCCCTTGCCCTGTTGAACACAAGCTAAACACTGGTCTGGAGGCATTTTCACTGAAACTTTAACTTGTTTCCTGTGCTCAGCTGACATCTTACTAAATTTTCCCTTCTGTTTCTCTCTCAAGAGTTTAGCATTTTGTCAACTGAACCAAAAAATGTTCTTCAGAGAGTTCCTGTTCACATGTCCAATATCCTTGCTCAATTTTTTGGACACTGAATTAAGTTTTCTCCATTTTAAATGTATTTTTTGCATGCTTGTTTATTTAAATGTATGTCAATAGGTGTGCTGAATAGGCACAAATATTAAGGCTTTTCCAAGCAATTCAAGTTGGGGGATCTCCACATACTACTGTATACATACCACAGTAATTATGAGATTACAGTCCTAACTTCTAAATACTGCCAGAGGCAATATCAGCAGCAGTGAGGGGAATTTTCATTAAGTATGATACAATCGAATGCGTGTGACTTGCTACAACCCCTTTTTTCATGTTTACTCACAAATTCTTCCTTCACACACGCTGATGTGTTCTGCCCTACAAACAACTTGTACTCTGACTGCCTCTGTAAGTCCATCTATTTAATATGTACTGGGCATTCTCTGTCCTGCTGCTGCTATATTTGCACACTTAGGCCTCATTTACACGGACGTTTGAATTTTGGATAAATGAACGCGCTCTAAACGCCATAGGCATTTTTGTAGCGTTTTCTATCTGCGCTTGATTGGCGTTACACTGGCGTTCGTCTTTCGCTGTTTAACTCCAGCCTGCAGCCCAATGTGTAGTTACGTGTATTCACATGTGGGGGCAGTAATCATTCTCTCCGGATTGTTTACGTGTTGGGGTTTGTAGTTTTACATTTTCTTTCAAAACTTGATTTGTCATGGAACGTCAACCGAATGCCATGTAAACACAGTACCGGCGTTTTCTTCATGTTCGTCAGGATTTCGGCAGAACTCGACGCCAAGAAAACAGCGTTTTTTTGACGCCACCTGAACGCGCAGCCGACTGAGCGGCCGTGCAAAGCGCCCGTGTGAATGCTGTGATTTACTCAGAAAAACGGTCAGCGCTCAGTTCGCACTCACCTGGCGCCACAAACGCCAGAAAAACGCCTGAGTCAGACGTCCGTGTGAACGAGGCCTTATAGCCACTGCTACAAATACTATATTTGCCGTGTTCATTCAAATTAGTACAGCAGCTCTCGATTGCACTAAAAGTCGCATTGCGCTCTGTTTCTCTTTGCACTCTGTGCAGTCTTGACCTGCACTTGTTGTGTTGTGTTCCTGGAGGAATGTTGTGGTCCTAGAGGAACATTGTGGTCCTGGAGGAACGTTATTTGGTTGCACTATGTACTGTGTATGTGGTTGAAATGAAAATAGCCTACTTGACATGACATTCTGTCTCTTCCACAGTTCTCAAGACGTTTGTGCAGCAGCTTCCAACCACGGAGCAAAAGCCAAGCACTGCTGCTAATTTTGTCCCTTTCCACCTAGCAAATATGCTGGGTGCTAAATGAGTTAAAAGCAGGATTAGCACATTCCACTCAAAGAGAAAGGGCAGAGCTCCACCAAAGGAAGCAGGAAACCACACCACACACTGCAGCCTATGAATCAGCATGTGATGCAATAAAAAAGGAAACGACAAGCTCCAGCATACAGGTTACGCGGCCATGCGCTGTCCGGCTGGCGAGGTTGTGCCTGGCCAACTTTGGAGGTTGACTCATAGGAAAAAAACAGGCACCATGGTCATTCCCAGATGCCGCAAATGGCACAGCAATAGGCCCAGTCCAGTGATGGTGCTATGATGCAGATGTGGGCTGAATTCAAGCTCATGGAAACATAGTGAGGGGGTACGCTACTGATGTGTGAACGCTTAGTCAGACCTTCACTGACGACTGATGTTTAAAAGGAAATTAAACCCCAAACATGTGTTTATTATTATATGATTTTATTGCATACACACAGTAAAACGCAACAACATCATAAACCATTTGAAGTTATCAAGCCTTCATGGACCAGCACCGTTTACCACCCTGTTCCGATACTTGGGGAACATCAGTCTATAAAAACTATGAAAGCAGTATATCCTGTAAGAGTGTATCCCAGTGACGTATGTTGTAGTAGCATGTTTGGACTTTAACCCACGACTGACGCAGTTTGTTCAACATGCAGTACACATCTGCAGATCATCAGAATGAAATATTTGCAAGTGAGATCTGCACAACTGTCCATTGGGTTGGGTAGTCCAGTTTTGCACTAGCTTTCAGTGTTGCCAGGGTTAACAAAAATTAGGCGGTTGCTGCATGGATCTACAGTAGTCAAAGTCAAAGTCAAAGTCAGTTTTATTTGTCAATTTCTTCACATGTACTTGACATACAAAGGAATCGAAATTACGTTTCACACTTGTCCCATGCGTAGACAACAATAAACAATAAAGTGCAGATGCACAACAAAACAGCTTCAACAAAAAGGTAAAATTAAGTAAAAAAGTGCAAGTAGGCTTAGCGCTTAAGGCATTATACTTAGATAACATACAGGACATAACAAGACAAGACATAACATATAGTAAGTGTTTCACAGTGTGTTGTTTTTTGTTGATGCAATATAAGATTGTGGCAGCAGTGGTGGTTATATAAATAGTGGTAAATATAAATAATGGTAAAACAATACTAAAAGTACTAAAAATATATACTAAAAATACTAAAAATATATGGCAGCAGATGTGTGCAATTTGCAATGCAGAGGTAGTTATTTTTCTTAGTTCGGAGTGTTTGTTCCTCGTTGGGGGGTATGTGTGTGTTGGGGGGGGGGTGTGGGGGGGGTCCAGTCTGTGTTCCTATACTCCTGCCAGTCTGGCGGTTCTGCTGGCTGGGAGCCGGGAGGGGAGAGAGTTCAGCAGTCTCACCGCCTGGTGGATGAAGCTGTTGGTTAGCCTGGTAGTGCGGGCGCGAAGACTTCTGTACCTCTTCCCAGATGGCAGGAGGTTGAAGAGACAGTGTGCGGGATGGGTTGCATCACTGACAATTGTGATGGCTTTTCGGGTGAGGCGGGTGGTGTAGATGTCTTGCAGGGAGGGGAGTGGTCCACCAACTATCCTCTCAGCTGTTCTCACAATGCGTTGTAGAGCTTTCCTGTTGTATGCAGTGCAGCTACCGCCCCACACAGTGATGCAGCTGGAAAGGATGCTTTCGATGGTTCCTCTGTAGAATGTGGTCAGGATGGGTGGTGGAGCACTTGCGCGCTTGAGTTTACGCAGGAAGTAGAGGCGCTGTTGTGCTTTCTTGGCCAGTGATGCTGTGTTGGTAGTCCAGGAGAGGTCCTCACTAATGTGCACCCCCAGGAACTTGGTGCTGCTCACCCTCTCCACAGCAGCACCGTCGATGGTCAATGGGTGGCAGCAGGTGTGGCCTCTCTGGAAGTTGACAACAACCTCCTTGGTCTTGCTGACATTTAGCAGGAGGTTGTTGTCTCTGCACCACGTGGTCAGGAGCTCAACCTCTTTCCTGTAGTGGGTCTCATCACCCTTGGTGATGAGCCCCACCAGCGTTGTGTCGTCTGCAAACTTCACCAGGTGGTTGGAGCTGTAGGTTGGTGTGCAGTCATGTGTCAGCAGGGTGAAGAGCAGCGGACTGAGCACGCAGCCTTGTGGAGCCCCCGTGCTCAGGGTGATGCTATTTGAGACATTGTTGCCCACACGCACCGCTTGTGGCCTCTGGCTGAGGAAATCCAGCAGCCAGTTGCAGAGGGAGGTACTGAGGCCCAGTCTGTCCAATTTGCAGATGAGTTGTTGAGGTATTATGGTGTTGAATGCTGAACTGAAGTCTATGAACAGCATTCTCACATATGAGTCTTTCTTGTCCAGGTGGGTTAGGGCTGGGTGGAGGGCAGAGCAGATTGCATCCTCTGTAGATCGTTTCGCTCTGTATGCGAACTGGTATGGGTCCAGGGTGATAGGCAGGGTGGATTTGATGTGTGACATGACTAGTCGTTCAAAGCACTTCATGATGATGGGTGTCAGTGCCACAGGGCGATAGTCATTGAAGCAGGCTGGGGATGATTTCTTTGGCACAGGTATGATGGTGGCAGTCTTGAAGCATGATGGGACAATGGCTTGCATCAGGGAGGTGTTAAAGATGTCTGTGAAGACATCCTTCAGCTCCTCTGCGCAGTCTCTCAGCACACTACCAGGGATGTTATCTGGACCCGCTGCTTTCTGGGCGTTGATGGTGGAGAGTGTCCTCTTCACGCTGGCAGCAGACAGGCACAGAGGCTGGTCGTGTGGAGGTGGTGGTGTTTTCTGTGGGCGTGTGTTGTTCTGTGTTTCAAATCGTGCAAAGAAGCTGTTCAGGTTGTTGAGCAGAGTGGTGTCGCTCTCACAGCTACGCACTGCAGGCTTGTAGTTTGTAATAGCCTGGATGCCTCGCCATAGGCTCTGTGCATCCTTGCTATCATTGAAGTGAGAGGTTATCTTGTGTGTGTAGTCCTGTTTTGCTTTCCTGATGCCACGGGACAGGTTGGCTCTCGCTGTTCTCAGGCCTGCTTCATCCCCAGCTCTGAAGGCATTGTCTCTGGCCTTCAGCAGCTTGTGGATATCTCCTGTCAGCCATGGCTTCCGGTTGGCTCGAGTTGTGATGCTTTTCATCTGTGTGACATCATCAATGCATTTTGTGATGTATGAGCTCACAGTGTCTGTGTACTCCTCAATGTCTATGATGTTATTGTAGGTGGCTGCTTCCTTGAATACTTGCCAGTCCGTTGTTCCAAAACAATCTTGGAGAGCAGAGGTGGCCTCCTGTGGCCACACTCTTACCTCTTTCGTAGCAGGTGTGAAGACTTTCACTCTCTGTCTGTATGCTGGCATTAGCATAACAGTGAGGTGGTCAGAGGTGCCGATGTGGGGGAGGGGGGTGGCTTTGTATGCTCCTTCTTCCTGTGTGTAGACTAAGTCCAATATGTTACCTCCCCGTGTTGGAAAGTGAACATGCTGATGAAACTTTGGGAGAACAGTTTTAAGATCAGCATGATTGAAATCTCCTGCGAGGATGATGAAACCGTCTGGGTGTGCTGTTTGTTGCTCACTGATGGCCTGATACAGTTCGTTCAGCGCCGCATTTCTATCGCTGTTGTTGCTAGATGGGGGAATATAAGTAGCGACCAACAGGATCGAGCTTATCTCCCTAGGCAGGTAGAAAGGGCGACACTTCACGATCATGAACTCCGCCAGTGATGAACAGTGTTTGCGTACTACAGTAGCATCCCGACACCACTCGTCACGGATGTAAACACAGACTCCACCACCTCGGGTCTTGCCTCCGTCTACGAGAGCCCTGTCTGCTCTGTAGCATGCTAGCTGCTCCAGCTGTATGGCAGAGTCCGGAATGTTGTCGTTAAGCCATGTCTCAGTGAAGACTAACACACAACAGTCACTTACTTTGCGATTCGCCGATCTCAGAAGTCGTATGTAATCCATTTTATTGTCTAGAGAACGTACGTTGGCCAAGAGTATCGATGGTATGGCTGGGCGAGTTGGCTTAGCCTCGAGCCTGACATGGACACCTCCGCGTGTGCCTCGCTTCCTTGTCCTAGCGCACCGCCTTCGACGCCTCCTTGTCCGGGGAGAGGTAGCAGGCGAGTCCGGGGAGTTGCTAGGCCAGCTAGCAGGCCGTCGCAGGAGTCCCATCTCTCTTAGCATCACGACATTCATGTTCAAAACTTGGCAGATCTTGTTTCTCCGGATGTGTAAGAGAGCCTGACGACTGTACACACATTCCGACGTGGACTGACGAAAAACACTTGTAGAAAGACACTTACTTGACGAACAAAACATCGCATTTTCGGGAGAGTGTGAGGTCGCTGCGTGTTCACGCGCCGCCATTTTACGTACTAAGTTATTAGTTGTTGTTCCTACAACTTGGTTAAGTGACAAGACTTTTGTCAGGCACTGTATTATTGACGCAACAGAGTTGTCAAATGGTGACATTTAGGTATTTTTCACCCCCTCCTCACCAAGTTACAGAGGGGGAAATATTATTTGATCCCCTGCTGAACGTGTGCTGATGTACAAAAAAAAAGAACAGTCTTTTTATAACTTTTATACATTGATTTGTATTTAACTGAGTGAAATAAGTATTTGATCCCCTACAACCCAGCCAGACTTCTGGTTCCCACAGACTGGCTGTGTGCCCATGTTGCACACAGATTACACTCAATCGATCAATTACAGATACTCCTGATCTTAACTCGTGTATAAAGCACACCTGTCCACATAATCAGTTTCTTCCATTCCAACCTCTCCACCACCATGGGCAATACCAAAGAGGTTTCAAAGGACGTCAGGGACAAGATTGTAGACCTGCATGAGGCTGGAATGGGTTACAAAAACATCAGCAAGAAGCTCAGTAAGAAAGTGAAAACAGTTGGTGCGATTTTTCGGAGATGGAAGAAATATTAAATGACCATCAATTGCCCTTAGTCTGGAGCTCCATGCATTCTTGCCTCATGGGGTAAGGACGATCATGAGAAAGGTGAGAGATCAGCCCAGAACTACACAGGAGGAGCTTGTTAATGATCTGAAGGCAGTTGGGACCACTGTGGGGATGGTGTTCTTCAGATCATTTTCAGCATTTCTTTTCCTCCTAACACGGCGGGTCGAGTTGATGCCAAAGAGCTTGATTTGGTGCCGGTGTGTGGCGTGTGTTAAATGCAGAAACTAAGGTGCAAGGAGCTGGTGACACGCACGGTGCAGCACTGGACACGTGAAGGAGAGGAAAAGCTTTAGGACTGCTTTGATTGTGTGGACTGGGACACGTTCAGAGATTCATCCTCTGACCTGGACGAGTACACCACTGTGGTCACTGATTTCATTAAGACCTGCGTAGAGGAATGCATTCCCACTAAAACTGTCCGGACATTCCCCAACCAGAAACCCTGGGTCAACACTGACATCCGGCATAAGCTCTGTGAGCACACGCGTGCTTTCCAGTCAGTAGACGTGGACCTGTACAAGAAATGCAGGTACGATCTCCGGAAAGCCATCAGGAGTGCGAAACGGGAGTACAGCAGTAAAGTGGACTCCCTGTTCAGCTGTAGACGTGACGCGCGTCAGATGTGGAAGGGGATTCAGACGCTGACGGACTACAAACCACAACCACAAACATGTATAGTTTTTGTGATTAAGCCAGTTATATATTGCATGATAGTTGGTATAATTAGCATATAATATATATACTAAGCGTTTTTGAAGAAACAGTATATCTATGCCACAGTGTATGCACAAAGGGAATGTTTAGGGTTTCAAAGGGCCCTCCCACAAGTTTAAAAACATACAAGCACGGACGGACTCCTTTGTTTCCTGAACGTGGAAGTTATGACACTGGGCTTAAAAGTGTCTAAGCTGGCTGGGTTATGATAAAACTGCTTTGGAGTTTCTGTGTAATAGTTTTATTGTGTTTTGAGTGAGTTTTGTGGGCTCCGAGCAGCTGGACGATAGCGCTTTTGTTTGAACAGACCGGTGAACCGAGAGCCTTGTGTCGACTTCAACTCAACTCCTCATGCGGTTCACTGAAGCCTTTTCTGCAGTATGAATGGAAAGGAAGTGATATTTAAGCGTTTATTGTTTTGTAATTTTGTGGTAAAGATAAGGTGTCTCCAAACAAAATGGCACCATAAAAATGAAACTACCTCATGAATTAGAGACTTTTCATTTGTCAGCAAACTTACAAATTCAGCAGAGGATCAAATAATGATTTCCCCCACTGTATAACTACTGATATGTTGTGCCTGAATTAGCTAATTGCAGCTAAATTAATTGCTGTTGGATTTCTTCTGTAGGCGCATTGACTTGTTCCTTTATACTGAATGGGAGGTAGTTTGAAAACATTCTTGCATTCTTGTATCTATACAGGATATATCAAAGATGATGACCAGAAAGACCCACGCTTGAGGAGGAGGAAACCTTACCTCGCTACATTCTCACCAAAGGCTAAAGCATCACAGACATGACCTGGTAACAGTCTTACGTTCTATATGCATATTGCATATAGCAAAACTATTAAGCCCATGGAAAAATCGCTTGAATAAAACACGTGCTATTTTTATTAGCTAGTTAATACTTTCTTTGCCTGTACTACTTGTGTTTTTTATGTAATTGTAAATATAAGTCCTTTGTATTATATATTGAAATCATAATAAAATGACCAGTCCTTTTTAATAGTCTGAATTGAGCAAACACTCTTTGCTTACTTATATGTAGAATCAAATCGTTAATGGGTGTGGACCTTTTATATGGAGGTTCTTTAAACTAATCTGCCATCTTATTAGCAAATATGTTTTTCTGTTGAAAAATTCTTTATGCAACCAAAAGTGGTTCACCTATGACATCACTCCAGAACCCTTTTTTAGACCTTTATTTTTAAGAATGTACTACGAATCGCTGAGTCAAAAATTGGGATTTTCAGAAAAGGACCCAAATGATATGTAGGCTGCCGCTCAGTGGGAGCTCTTTTAAAACAGGTTTGTATATATTTAATTGTTTGTTTGCAAAAGAAGCGAGGAAAGGAAAGCCAGGAAAGGCAGGCTGGTGAATCCGGAAAGAGTGGACACTGTGCATTTTTTTGTTTTAAACAGGAGTGGTAGAACACTTGCAGTCTAAAGAAAGAGGAAGAGCTTGGGAGCTCATGGTTTTAGCGATGGGGTGTGGAACACCTGAACACACAGAGAGGACCTTGGAAGCTCCAGTATGTTACTGTGTAAATTATGTTACTAAGTATGTCATTTGACTACCATTCGTTATTCTGCTTGAAGAGCACTGCAGCCTAAGTGTCAGTAGTGGTAGTATTAATTATTATATTATTATTATTTTCTTCCCTCACTTCATGTTTCTAGTATTAACTTTTATGAATATCAAGTATTTTCACAGTAGCATGCCGACCAAAAAGAGTGTACACCTACCCTGTAGCTTATCTCACTGGCCATTTTATAAATTACACCTACCATATGAGTGCACTTTGTAGCAAGACAATTAGCAGTGATACAGACATAGTGGTGAATGTTTTGGTGAGACAAGTAATTGCCACTTTGCCCACTGCAAAACTAATATCTGGTTAGCAGTGGTCCTAGTAGTAGTCTCTTTCCACTGATGGATAGGATAAAAGAGGGCTGATAATTTGTGAAGCAACAAATGGGATAAAGTCCGCAACTGTAAGTCTATATGGTAGGCGTATCTCATAAAATGGCCAACGAAGGTCAGTAAGTGTGCCTAATAAGCTGGTAACTGTGTCTTACCCCAGTAATCCTTCTTACTGATATTGTTGTGCATTTGTAGTCAATGCTTTGCTTTACTGGCAACCCACAGGTGTATAAGTACAGTAAGCAAACTTGTACAATATATGCTTCTCTATTCTCTCTCTCTGTATATATACACTATATGGACAAAGCAATTGGGACGATTATGTCAACCATTATATCAACAGGGTCTTTAATAACCTTCAAATACAGACACTTTAATTTGGAATTGGTCCAGTTTGCAGCTGTAACAGCTTCCACTCTTTCTGGAAGGTTTCTGTCGGAATTTGTGGCCATTTATTCTGTAGAGCATTTATGAGGTAAGCAACTGATACTGGATGAGAAGGCCTGGCTGGTAATCTCTGTTCCAGTTCATCCCAAAACTATTCAGTGGGGTTGAGGTAAGTTTTAATGTAATTATTTTTTCTATTGTGTGGCTGTCGGACTGTAACTGTGTTGCTGCTATTTTGGACAGGTCACCCTTGCAATGGGACAAACCTGGTTAAATAAAGGTTAAAGAAAAAAATGGTCAAGGCCCTCTGTGGGGCAGTCAAGTTCTTCCGTGACTTTTATAGACCTTACATGCCGGATTATAAAAGGGCCTATCCCAAACTGTATCCACAAAATTGGAAGCAGTGTGTTGTCCAAAATGTCTTGGTTTGCTGAAGCATTAAAATTGCCCTTCGCTGGAAGTAAGGGGCCACCTGAATTCAGTAATGAGGACGTGTGTCCCAATTAAGAGGTGTGTCCATTTGGTGTATATATTTATTTTTATGGAATTCACATTAACATTGTGTCCATAAGGTTGCACTGAGTTCAAATAGAAAGAATCTTACATTAATCTTGGAAGTAAAAATGTAATATTGGTTTGATTTAAAATGTATTCATATAATTATATAAAGTTTTTGCTCTTAAATGTACAGAAGTAAACATAAGAACCAATATGTGGCCTAAGATTTGTGATAGAATTTATATGGCATTTGAACAGAAAAAATACAAAGGCTTTAGATTCCTGCTTCCATCACCTCCAACTTTAAGAATTATTGTCACTTTCTGCCTAAAATATCCCACACCTTGACAGGTGCAACGAGATAACCACTGTTTACCCGTCAGTAGCTTCAATGTTGTGGCTGATTGGTGTATACTGTGTGGATCAAAGTTAAATTTACGGTTGATTTGTTAATTATGAAGTCATGGTGGTTACCGCAAATGAAAAGAATTCTTACATGAGTTTCTGCATGTAAATACAATTCCTACATGTCTACAAATTCAAAGCAGAAGGTCTGAATAATGACGGCAAGGGGGAAAGTGGTAAGAAAAAGGTCTACATCTCTGGAAACAGCTGGATTGGGGTAAATCAACCAACCATTCTGGAAGATGTAACAATACATCCATGACAAAACACTGTTACAGAACTCTACATGAAAATTCTTCATTCAGCATAAATGATTTACACAAAATACACACAAAACATAAATCACACTGCCACTAACAATGCACCCACCATGCACGCAGTGTAATATTTAGCATAGCTGTAAACATAAGATGTAAAATGGCAATTAACTTGTATGTAACAAATCTATGCACTGATGCACAACAATGTGATTATTGTTAGCTGGACCAGTAAAAAAAATCACTTGATTTTGGTACAAAAGAATGCACTGAAACAGTGTTGGAGGACAATGTACCAAATGTTGCCAACCAAAGTGCACGATGTGAATGTTTATTGAGCTCAGAAGCACTCCCGTGTCCCTCAGACATTCCTTCAGCAATTCCTAATGCAGTAAAAATAAATCATAAATAAAATGTGGTCAGAGGTCTCATAGATTGCTGAGTAAAATGATGTGGTAACACTTTATTTGATTAGCCCATTGTAGATGCTTACTTTGCATTCACCTAAAAAACGAATAAATTCATCTTATTTTTTCCCCAACTTCAATTCAATTCCTAATCTTAGCCATGGGCCTAAACCAAAGCTTGGTCCTAGCCCGGACCCTAATGCTGTTGAGAATCCCCAGATAGTTTGTTAATAATCAATAATCTCCAGGGAGATAATCAAAGTGGGACTGGAGATGGATTTCATTTATATAGTATGTTCCCATGGGCAGGACCCCCCTTTCTATGAACACTGACAATGCTAATCTTGCATCTATTAATCTAGAGCTAGAGAACAGCAGAAAGAGAGGAAAGAATAGATGTATCTGTGATACCTGATAACATTTTCTGTGTGACTTGCTTGTTCCACTTATCTCTCCTGAACTCTGTCAGAATATATCGATAACACTTCCCCAGCAATATTTGTAAGGATGCTGTTAAGGAAAAAGAAAGGCATTTTTAGTGTGTAATTTATTCCATGGAAAATTATCCTACTGTTACTCTGTAGTATTTATGGTGAACGGCTTCCCCACAAAGCATAAAAAATGTGTGGTGTTTGTCCAAACAATAAAGCCAGATTTACTCACCAGTATACTGTTAGCTGGCTGAAGTCTGTGCTAAATATGAAAATGGACAGGCCAGAGGCCAGTATCTGTATGCAGATTTAGGAAAAAGACAAACATGTAATAATTAATTTTCCCCAGACACCTGAAACAAGAAGTGTCCTATTTAGTCTGATAACAGAGTTACAAGGAAGCATACTTCATCTCAGACATTTCCATTCTGCCAACAGTCTAGCCACTAGGGGACATGCAGAAAGAAGCTGGGTTTGCCCTTCGTTTGATCAGTATTATTTAGTGTAGGTACATTACTGGTATGTGATATTTGAGGAAATTGTTTCAAAACTAATAAAATAGGTCTGAGTACACCAGAATGAAAAAAGCATAATAATGTCTTACAACCTGGATAAAAAGAGTATATGAAATCAATTTCTATCTCATACATTTCTTATACAATGAATACCAAAACAAGGCAAGCAAGGTTTAACAAAATCAAAATCAACAGAATCAAACCTTTGCCAGGAAAACCCAGACTGCACAGTGTACCAAAGATAGGCCACTCTTTAACTTCACTGATGCCAGCAGCAGGAGAAAGCCAAGTATAGCACTGTGGGTGACAATAGATATGTCATCAGCATAGTAAAAACATTACCTGAAACAATTAATACATTGTGGATGTAAGGTATACAACTATTCTTTACTCCTCAAACTGTTAACCTTTAGTTCATACAAAGGCAACTAAAGAATGCAGCATTTTCTGTTGTCTATATTCACAATCTATATAGCCTATCTGATGTTTGTCAATGTACATTGTATCCAGTGTAATATTACATATTACTCTCAAAAATAGTAATGCCTTACTTTATTACTCCCTGGAGAAAGTAACTAGTTATATTACTAGTTATAGTTTTTTTTCTTAATTACTCTATAATTGCCTGAGATGCATCAGATGGAGGGAGAACATACAAAGGAGGAGTGTTCTTTAGGGTCTTTATTACGCCAACAACAGACTGGCACTGTCTAGCACAAATAACTACAAACAACTGTACTTGTGCAATCAAGT